>CAKKNJ020000177.1:122500-130000 GCA_918808275.2 Dolichovespula sylvestris
TGTAGTATCTACATACGTTGCATTATTATACGTACATACAAATATACATGTACACGCATATAAATATGGATATACGCACGCACGCACACGCGCGCACACACGCCACAACACAACACACATGCGCGCGCGCACGCCATTGTTCAAATTTTAAATAATACGGACGAGTTCTCCTTTTCTTCTTTTTTCTTCTTTTTCCTTCTTCCTATCGGCGATTAATTTTTTTCATTTCGTACTTTAAATGGGCACACTCCTCGTTGGATGAGCGCGAGCGTATCGTTATATTATTTGAAAATAATAACGATTCGTGTGACCCGTATGATATTATGACAATGGAGGACAGCTAGCATACGTACGTAATATGTTTACGTCTCGTTGATATATTAATTAACTTACGTTGGAATACGATGAGAAGCACTGCACTGTCGAGTCTCTCTCTCTCTCTCTCTCTCTCTCTCTCTCTCTCTCTCTCTCTCTCACTCACTCTTTCTCTTTCTCTCTTTCTCTCTTTCTAGAGTCCACTATCGGCAACATTGTATACCGCGTACACGATGCATCCACGAAAGACACTCGGCAACCCTGTTATAGCTTACAAACCACGGCGATCAACATTGTACGCTACTCCGTCTTTGGGGTGAGCCAACTTTTTGTTTCATATACCTTCCCTCTACTTCTTTTACCCTCTTCCTTCTCCTCCTACTCCTCCTACTCCACGTCCTCATCAGCCACATTTCTCACGTATTTATTTGATATATAATTGATTTGATATATATATATATATATATATATATATATATATATATATATATATCGAAACTGGGATACCGTTATTGCGAAGCAAGCAAGAAATTGCGTATCGTTCTCCTCGTACGAATATCTCGGTCAAAAAGGCTGAACGTTGAAGACGTGGCGCATAGATCGTCTCGTAACAAAATTACTGTGCTGAGATTGTCCTCGTCGTCGTCCTCGTCTTCGTGCAACGCGACAGAAGAGAAGAAGAGAGAACGAAAGAGAGAGAGAGACAGAGAGAGAGAGAGAGAGAGAGAGAGAGAGAGAGAGAGAAAGAGAAAGAGCACGTAGCTTTCAAGTTGCGGGGAATGAGCGGTCGAGCAAGGCAAATGCGAAGCATGGTAAGGCAAGGCAAAGCAAAGTAAATGGAGGGCAATGTCTACCGGTCAACGTAGGTCTGCGACCGTTGCGATCGCTACCCCGCTTTATACGACGTGATCAGCGCGTATGGTCTACGAGGGATGATGATGTCACGAGGAGGCATCCTTTATTCTCTTTCTCTTTCTCTTTCTGTCTGTCTCTATCTATCTCTCTCCGTCTCTCTCTCTGTCTCTCTCTCTCTCTCTCTCTCTCTCTCTCTCTCTCTCTCTCTCTCTCTCTCTCTCGTTTCCCGACCACGGAGCGATTCGATTTGAAAGTCCTTGAACTTTACAGGCTCTCTATAATCCCGAGAGCATTGGAGTCACCTTTTACTCCATTCGTTCCGTTTGTTTGGATTAGAGGTCAGAGAAAGTATTGAACAAAGAAAAATTATTCGTCTGTACGTAAGATTTTGTCCTTCGCTCTATCTTTACGTTATCGTATTTATTTGTATACAAAAAAGAGAAAAGAAAAAAAGAAAGAATTTTTTTTATTTTATTTTTTTTATTTTCTATATATATATATATATATATATATATATATATATATATGATTATATGATTATATATATTTATATTATTATATATATGATTATATATATGATTATATATATATATATATGATTATATATATATATATATACATACTATACATATATACGAAACATAGTGGGATACAATTTATAACGACAATACATCTGACAAAGTTATTATCCGTTCGTTGATGATCGAATGATCGATCGTAGATTCTCGCCGAAGATAAAAGCGATAAGGGCAACGAATGTGTAACGAGTTTAACGATAACGATCCATCGTCTCCGACAAACTCACGCTAAACGTCGTGGCGTCGTACAGCTAGCGCACGATACGAGTTCTCCCTTTTGAATTTTTAACCCCTAAATTCCACTACGGCCGGTGACACCACAGCAATGGTTCGCTGTTTGTTACAGGTCTGACTTAGCCTAGCTTAGCCCTAGCCTAGCCTAAGGTCTTTCGAGACGTTCCTTTTCTTTCACGTAGATTTAACACGCACGATCATTCCTTCGTTCGTTCGTTCGTTCGTCCGTTCGTTCGTTCGTTCTACGACTAGCCAGTCAGTCAGACCCCGTCCATCGCAAATGGGTTGGTTGTGTGCATCGTTCCTAGATCAATTGCACGTGACAATCGTCGTGACCGGCGCCTCCGCACCGTGTTGCGTTTTCTCTTACTCACACTCTATCTCTCTCCCTCTCACTCCTTCTCCCCCACTCTTTTTCGCTCTCGGCAGACGCCTCTACCGTCACCATCGCTGCCGGCCCGATGTAAACAAAGGAACAGCTAAACACTCTCGCTCTTCGTCTTTCTTCGTTATTTTTTCTTTCTTTCCCTCCTTCTTCCTCTAAACTCTTTTCTAACGAGCGTCCAATTCAAATCATTCGGAAATGATCTTTCTCCTCTTAATGTTTTTTCTTCTTTTTCGAAAATTTGTCAGTAAGTTTAATTTTTCCCCGTACCCGTTTTATCAATTTTTTCCGGGGTTTAAAAGCGTACGTGTAAATGTATTTACGTATTTTTACGTGCTATACGTGGACGAAGAAGCGAGAAGGGAATTACGAGCTGTCATCGTCTTGCTTGCGTCAGATTTCTTCCCCCTGACCGCACTCGAAAATGTTCTCTCGTAAATACGAGATATTACTCGTGCTCGACAACCGATACTACTTCCTATCTGTCGTTCATTAAATTCAACGAACGACCGGTTATACAAATATAACAACGCGTGTAAATAATTTGCTACAATATATATTTGCTATAATAATATCTCTTTGAAATATCGATCCTATTTGAAATCATGGTAGATAATCTGTAATCGACAAAAAAAATGAAAAAGAAGATATCGAAATAATGTTCTGTTCTTTGACGAATAATGTGTGTGTATGTATTTCTATATGTATATATATAATATATATAATATATACATAATATATATATGCATACGCACGCAAGTACGCATGTATTTTTGAAGTAAAACTTTGAAGACAGACAACAGTGGCAAATGGGTATTTCGATAGGCGTATTTCGTCGCGTCGATGGAGCCTACGGAAATCTACCTCGACGTTTATCTTAACGTTCGCTGATCGAAATCGTAATAATAGCGTTTTACGACTTACCTGTATATGTATGTATGCGCGCGCGTAAAAAAATGTCTATGTATTTCGAATGAAAATAATATAAATATATAAATATATATATATATATATATATATATATATATATATATAAAAATATGTTGAAGCGATTTGCTTTGCGTTCGCTGTCTCTGAAGCGCCTATGCCTTCAAAGTATATACGTAATATATTACCAAGTCCGTTATCTTTCTCTCTGAGAAATACAAAATATACATACGTATATACATACATATATATATATATATATACATATATATATATATATATATATATATATATATGTATATGTATGTAAAAACCTCATATTATCTTACAACCTCGACGTATTGTGTCGGTCGATGAATTTTTATTGATTCGATAAAAAGAGAAGAATCGAGAGAACAGGCGAAGAAAGAGAAAAGAAACGACATAAAAGGAAAAAGATGAAAAAAAAACATGGAAAAAGAAACAACAACAACAACAAAATATTGTTCAATTCTTCCGTTTAATCTCTAATTATTTCGTTATACCTGTTGTACGTTATTCAGTTTTTGGCTTCAATCGTTTCTACGATCGTCGATCGATAATAGCATAATATACATATGTATCTCTTTCTCTCTCTCTCTCTCTCTCTCTTCTCTTCTCTGATTTGAAAAAGAGAAAGAGAGAGAGAGAGAGAGAGAGAGAGAGAGAAAAGAAAAAAAATAAGGAACGAAAAGGAACACGCGAAAAGGCGGTTTACGACAAAATATTTCTTTTTTTTTCTCTCATCTCCTTCTTTGTGCTCGTCGGACGTGAGATCACTCGATAGATACGTTGATCGGTCGGTGATGGTGGCGTCGGCGGGATAGGGGGGAGAGGTGGGGGCGGAAGGTAGTAGGGTTTTGTGTTATGAATGGTTGGCGGGGCAGAGGAGAACGTGCATTGAAGGGGGTAACAGCTACGTCGGTGAATCCAAGGATTACGTCACTGGCGACAGGCGTATCGCGCACGCGCTCGAGTATCTTCGGCTGCGTACGTAACAGGGTCGATCACAGATACCCTCGGGTCACCCCCCCCGCACACCATTACCGCCATCATCATCGTCGTCATCATCACGTTCGGGTGCTTACATTAGTTATTTCTTTCACCTTATACAACTATAGAGATATATAACATAACTAATAAGGATACATACATAACTATTTATTTACCGGATTAGTTATGTTATATATCTGTATAACGGGCATAGATATACGTATGTATATTATATTTATATATATATATATAATATATATATATTCGTATATTTCGCGAGTATCTTTTATTAGTGGGTAACACGAGTAACACTACGAGAAATTGTGTCTTTCTCTTTCTCTCTCTCGCAAACACACTCGCTCGCTCTCTGTCAGATTGGTGGTGGTGTAATACCATATACTTCGTCGTCCTCGTTGTCAAAGTCCGGCGTTTAGTTTGAATCGAGGAGAGAGGAATTGACGATGACGGTAATTCGCGAGAAGAGAAGAGAATAAGGGACCAAATATTCATCGGGGGATATTCTCTCAACGAGAATAACTATCAACACCAATGACTTAGTCTCTCTCTCTCTCTCTCTCTCTCTCTCTCTCTCTCTCTCTCTCTGCCTCTTTTTCTTCTTACCTCGTCTTAAAAACTCGTCGCCGTGTAGTATTATCCGATTAATTGGGAACGGAGAGAAACAAATATATATATGTTATATATCGTTACGATGCTCTTGAATAATAACCACGTCGAAGCGGTAAGGAAGAAGAAAAATAAATGGGAAGATAAAAGAGACGAAGAAACAAAGAGAGAGAGAGAGAGAGAGAGAGAGAGAGAGAGAGAGAGAGAGAAGATATTTAAAAAAATCGTCGACAATAATCACCTCACGCGACATCGAACGTTAAAACGCGGACTGCCAATCTCTCGCGTTTACTGGCAGCACACCACCGCTATTCCCACGGTGGGCGGCGCGTTCGTAAATGCCTCGTGATTGGCTCGGCACGAAGCTACAGTTGGTGGTCGAGACCCACAGGCGTGCGTAATTTCCGTTTCATTTCCCCCTCCTTGCCCCCACGCCGCAACACCGCTGCTACAACAATCCCCTCCATCGTGAACGGCCAAACATCGCCACCTCTTTTTCATCTTCCTCTTCTTCTTCCTCTACTACCATACGTTTACTATAGACCCTATTTTTCGATCGTCGTATCACCTTGCCGATATCTACTCGACAAAATGAAATTACGAAATGTTTCAATATTTTGACAACATTACTTTTATATATATATGTATATATATATATATATATATATATATGTGTATATCTGTCCGTTATACATATATATAACATAACTAATACGGTAAATAAATAGTTATGTATGTATCCGTATTAGTTATGTTATATATCTCTATAGTTGTATAAGGTGAAAGAAATAACTAATGTAAGCACCCGAACGTGATGATGACGACGATGATGATGGTGGTAATGGTGTGTGGGGGGATGACCCGAGGGTATCTTTGGTCGGCCTTGTTACGTACGTTGCCGAAGATGCACGAGCGCGTGCGCGTTACACCTGTCACGTAACAGTACACCAGTGACGTAATCCTTGGATTCACCGACGTAGCCGTTACCCCCCTTCGATGCACGTTCTCCTCTACCCGCCAACCATTCATAACACAAAACCCTACTACCTTCCGCCCCCTCCTCACCCCCCTGCCCGTCGACGACACCATCGCCGACCGATCAACGTATCTATCGAGTGATCTCACGACTGGCGAGCACGAAGAAGGAGATGAGAGAAAAAAAAGAAATATTTTGTCGTAAACCGCCTTTTCGCGTGTTCCTTTTCGTTCCTTATTGTTTTTCTTTTCTCTCTCTCTCTCTCTCTCTCTCTCTCTCTCTCTCTCTCTCTCTCTCTCTCTCTGTCTCTCTCTCTCTCTCTCTCTCTCTCTCTCTCTCTCTCTCTCTCCTCTCCAATTACTTTCTCTACAAGTCTCTTCCTTCGTTCGTACATATGACAATTATGTATATACGTATGTTTGTATGTACGTAAGTACGTACGTATGTATGTATGTATGTATGTGCGTAGGTATGTATGTATGTATGTATGTATGTATGCATGCATGTATGTATGTATGTATGTATGCATGCATGTATGTATGTATGTATGTATGTATGTATGTGTGTATGTATGTTGGTGTGTGTATGTAAATAACCAAAATATCGAACCACGCAAAAATATGAATTACGAATGATCCTTCGTTTACCATTAAGGTCACCTCTTAAAGCACCAACGTCGCGTTGCTCGGGTCGTCTCAGTTTCCTACTATGTAAACACGTCTTACCTTAATTCCAGAAATATCTCGCGCGCAAAGGATCGCTATTTTTGATGTCGAGTTACCATTCTGTTTCTTCTTCTTTTTTTCCCCCTCTCTCTTCCCCGACCCCCTTTTTTTCATCTTTCCACAAATCGAGGATATTGCTGGTCACACGTAGAAGAGCGACACTAATTTTTTTCTCATCTTTTTTCCTCTCCAACAAACGAGCACATTTTGAAAAGATTCTAAATATAATTTTCGTGATAACTATCACTCGTTGAAGAAATTAATAATTCATATGTTTGGTATTTCTAAAGGTAGGGTGGGGGGAATTACGCTCGAAGAATGTTATACGGAGTAAATTACTTATCAGATCGTTGCATAATCGATTTATATGGTGCTTCATCTTGCGGATGATAACAAACGCTTTCCTTTATCGTCCTTCGTTTTCTCGCTTATTATTGTAACGATGATTGTTGTAACAATAATAATGTGACAGAATTCGAATAATACAATAGACGTACGTTTAATACGTTACCATCGAAGTTGATCCTCGTTAGATATTTCCTTTGGCATGATTTCGAGTGGAGAATCGTCGTCGTTCAGAAACGATCAACAACTCGAACTCGATACATTTGAAGATAATAATCCATAAACGTGCGTAACACGACCTTCAACGTCAACTGATTTATTTGCGAGTTTATGTTGCATTCACGCGTATAATTTGATTTGACAACCCTGCGAAGAAGGTTGCAAGCTTGATAAAAAACAAATACGTTTCCAGAGACACACACACACGCGCGCACGCACGCACGAACGCACGCATACACACACACATACATTCGCTCGCTCGCTCGCTCGCTCGCTCTCTGTCAGACTGGTGGTGGTGTAATACCA
>CAKKNJ020000177.1:132500-142500 GCA_918808275.2 Dolichovespula sylvestris
AAAAAAAAAATGAAAAAGAGATATCGAAATAATGTTCTGTTCTTTGTCGAATAATGTATGTGTATGTATATGAAAAAGTATATATATAATATATATGATATATATATTATATATATATGCATACGCACGCAAGTACGCATGTATCTTCGAAGAAAAACATCGAAGACAGACGACAGTGGCAAATCGGTATTTCGACAGACATATTTCGTCGCGTCGATCGAGCCTACGGAAATCTACCTCGACGTTTATCTTAACGTTCGCTGATCGAAGTCGTAATAGTAGCGTTTTACGACTTACCTGTATATGTATGTATGCGCGCGCGTAAAGGAAATATCTATGTATTTCGAATAAAAATAATATAAATATATACATATAACAATATGTCGAAGCGATTCTCTTTGCGTTCGCTTGCTCTGAGGCGCCTATGCCATACAAGGTATATACGTAATACATTACTAAGTCCGTTATCTGTTTCTCTGCGAAGTACAAAAATATATATACATATATACTTATATACATATATATATATATATATATATATATATATATATATCGTTTCCTCTCTCTTTCCACTCCAACTTTCGATCACGACGTCATCATTCATTATTTCGTATTGAAATATTACTCCTATGGGGGATTGCATAATTTAATTCGTATATATTTGATAATTCAATTTTGTAATTTAATCTGACTATGTTCTGTCAATATAATAACCTATCTGTCGTACTACGTAGTATTTTTTCATGATCTTTCTACATCCCTTTTCTTCTAATTTCTTCGTCGATGTGTGCACATTCTTCGTGTGCATGTATTTGCAGGTTTTAATTTAATGAAATTTCTAATTGCGATGTTAAAGAGAAAGAGAGGGAGAAGGAGAGATAGAGAGAGAGAGAAACAGAAAAAAATCTTTTAAAAAGGTGAAGCGAATGTTCAAGGTCGAATTAGGAGAAAGCGTTAAATTAGAAATATTACATAGGCGTATAATACGTACGGTACGTACGTAAGTATAAACAGATTGAAAAAAGAGATTATTCTTGAAAAGAATATCTAGAGCCGTGTTGCGGTTGAATTGATCACGAGTTATAAAGAATAAAGAAACTAAACCAAAGACGGAAACGAAAATGAAAGCTAAAACGAAAGTGAAAACGAAAACGAATACGAATATAAAATCAATAAATAAATAAATAACTAAATAATAGAAAGAAAGGGGAAAAAGAAAGAGAGGAAAAGAAAAGAAAGAAAGAAACGTTTATGGGCACATTTAAACGCCAACTCGATAAGGAAGTAGACCGACCGACCAACGTAAACCTTTTCTGGTGTATGTATGTGTGAGCGCGCGCGAGTGTGTGATGACGCGCGTTTCAAGAAAGTAGAAAGGGTGGTTGGTATATACGAATAGACCCGAAGAGATTTCGATTCATTGCCAACGAGTACACGAACTTTGTATGTAGTATCTACATACGTTGCATTATTATACGTACATACAAATATACATGTACACGCATATAAATATGCATATACGCACGCACGCACGCACGCACACAGACACACACACACATCCTTGTTTTCTTTATATTCTCTCTCTTTCTTTTTTGCATTGTTTTTGATTCGACCGTTAAATTCGCTTCTTTTGATTTCTTCTTTTTTTTCCACTCACTTCTCTTTTCTGTATCGTCTGACGCGCGGAGATATCAGTTCTTTTTTTGTTATTACTTTCCTTTATTTTTTTTTTGGAGATATGTGAGGGGTGATCGAAAATCGAACTTTTGTCGAGAATTTTTCTCGAACGCGAATAAAAAAGGAACAAAAATTGTTTGAACTTCAGAGATGGTGAAACTGTGCGACGAAACCGTGATATTCGTATGAATGAAGTTTCGAGAGAAGGAGAGTGGATATATAATTTCGTTGCGATATTGTTTCAATCGCGAAGTTTGAAGACGGTGAATTGGGAAAAAAAGAAGAAAGAAAAAAAAGTTGCGTGGAACGCGAAGATTTGAACGAGATACACTGCTCCGTGACTCTCACTCTCTCTAACTTTTACCTCGGTTGGCAGGTGTGCTGCGAGGAGAGCTGCAGGAGTTGCCGGAGGGAGATAGTGTGTGTGTGAGAGAGAGAGAGAGAGAGAGAGAGAGAGAGAGAGAGAGGTTTCGTTTCATCGAATCTGCACGGCTCCTGTAAACGGTGGGTTCGACGATATCTCTCGACCACGTTCATCTGAAGGAATATTGACAAAATGACGGTGCTGTAAGAGTGAGTAACATACGCAATTTCTTGCTTGCTTCGCAATAACGGTATCCCAGTTTCCATATATATATATATATATATATATATATATATATATATATATATCAAATACATTTATATATCAAATAAATACGCAAGAAATGTGGCTGATGAGGACGTGGAGTAAGAGAAGTAAGAGGAGAAGGAAGAGGGTAAAAGAAGTAGAAGGAAGGTATATGAAACCAAAAGTTGGCTCACCCCAAAGAGGGAGTAGCGTACAATGTTGATCGTCGTGGTTTGTTAATTATAACAGGGTTGCCGAGTGTCTTTCATAGATGCATCGTGAACGGGGTATACAATGTTGCCGATAGTGGACTCGAGAAAGAGCGAGTGAGAGAGAGAGAGAGAAAGAGAGATTGAGAAAGAGAGAGAGAGAGAGAGAGAGAGAGAGAGAGAAATGAAGAAAGAAATAAAGAAAGAAATAAAGAGAACTCCGTGCTACTCTTCTTTGTCGGGGAAAGGTGAGGAGAGCCAGGGGGTAACGGCCAAGAAACCAAAAAAACCAGGGCTCCCGTTTGTCGGCGCGTACGAGCCGCGTGCGTGGTGAATGTCGGCCGTTTACCCTTCCTTAATACTACCACCACGCGTGTGAGGAGTGGCACACGGACGTCACGATCTACGGGGTTGCGCGAGAAAAATCTACGGAGATCCAAGCGTAAATGTGTGTGTGTGTGTGTGTGTGTGTTCGTATTCTCGGTCAAATCGGTTCCTTTCATACTTTCTTTCTTCATTTCAATATAATTTCGTTTCGTTTCATTATATTTCTTATTTTTCTTTATTTATTTATTTGTTTTCTTGCGAGGAAGAACGGCAATACACTACCCTCCTCACGTCCCTGTTCCGCCCCTCTCTTACTCATAATACTCCCCACCACGGTCCATCGCTCGTCGACTCTTTCTCTCTCTCTCTCTATCTCTCTCTCTCTCTCTCTTTCTCTCTCTCTCTTTCTCTCTCGCTCTCCTCGTCGATCTTTTTATACCTTGACTGGAACGTTCGTGTCGTTAAATCACGTCAAATAACACGAACGAATCGCTCGTGCTTTAAAGCTCCTCGTAAAGGGGGGGGGGGGTGGATAAGATAAGTAGATAGATAGATAGATAAATGGATGGATGGATGGATGTATGGATGAATAGATAGATAGATAGGTAGGTAGGTAGGTAGATAAATAGATACGAAATGTGACGTACACATAGTACGATATCCTACGTGTGTTTGTTTGTGCCTGTTAACTGTATGCGTATGTTAAGTTTTCAAGAGTGACCGTGGAACTAGTTGGATCGTGCGAGTTGTTACCGTTCACCGATTTACAATCTCGAAACGAAGGAACGGAATACACCGTATTTTCGGAAGCACCGAAATCGGTGAACAGGATAAAGAGGACTCTCAAGGACGTTCGTGGTTGCGCAAGGGAACACTTATCTTGTAACTCGTATTTTATTTTCATTTTTTTCTTTTCAAAAAAAGACACCGCGCGAAAAACATGTCGCATGCTCAGGAACGCTCTCGATCACCGACGGGACGAGCATTTTTACGGCAGTACAGTAATTTCAACGATAATTTTTACGACGGAGTAGGAGGGGGAAAAGTGAAGAAAAAGGAAATAAATAAAAAAATAAAAAAGAGAAATGGAAAATATTTCAACGGTCTCGAGGAAACTTTTTGGCAAATCATTGCACGTGTTGGATGCGTGCACGGCTGTAATAAGAAAAAAAAAAAAACCAAGAAAATTGTAATTTTCCGAAGTCAAACACCAACGTTATACATATTAATTCAACCCGTATCCTTTCGCTCGACGTAACTCGTGTATTATTTTTCTTTCTTATTCTTTTTTCCTCTTCTTTTTCTTTTCTTTTCTTTCTTTCTTTCTCTCTTTTTTCTCAACGTTTTTCTCTCTCTTTCTCTCTTCGTCGCAACCAATCAATGCTTACTATCCTTGGCACTTGCCCAACGGCAAATCAGCTAGGGTATGCACGAGCCGATCATCGGTCGAGAACGAGCGTGCCACTTAAGCGTGAAAACGATTAATTCTGCAACAGGAGCAACAGCAACAGCAACAGCAACGGCAACGTGATGCTCCGTTCTTCGCAGTCTTGCAATGTCGTCGTAGACACGCCGGTTCTCCTCGGTTCAACCAAGTTGAGCGACGAACCATCACAGATTTCCTTCTTCTTTTACCACCTCCTCTACCACCTCCTTCTCCACCTTCTCTACTTCCTCCGCCCTTTCCTCCCTGCACTTCGTAATCTTTCTTACCATACTCTAACTCCTTCTCCTTCTTCTTCTCGTTGTCGTCGTTATCGTCGACGTCGTTTACGTCGTCGCTTGCTTGCTTGTTTGCTTAATTGCTTTCTTACTTGCTTTCTTACTTGCTTTCTTACTTGGGTAGTGTCTCTGGTCTCTCTGTTACAATCATCGTTCGACAGTCATCCATATTTAACGTATTAGTTTGCTCATAATCATTTTTATATGTATATCAGTTTCATATATACATTTATACATCTACATACATACATACATACATATATATATATATATGAATGTATGTATAATATATCAAATGAAAAGTAAAAGAGACGTATTATCTCTGGAATTATTTCAAAAAAAAAAAAGAAAGAGAGAAAACCGTAGATCCACGATCTTGATCTTTTATTTTCTTCCTATTTAAATAAACACGATACCCAACCCAACCGTAAACCATCGAGAAGGATTCCGGCAATTAATTTCATTCAATGATCGATTGCGAGATTTTTCTCCTTTGTCTCTCTCTCTCTCTCTCTTTCTCTCTCTCTCTCTCTCTCTCTCTCTCTGTGTCGTCCTATCGAATCCTAGATACCGTACGACTAAGCCCATCTCTTCCGTTACGTAATATTACAGTGAGTACACGTTTCTGTTCCATTTCGACATTAACGGTAACACTCAGTTGCATGTGCATATATGTATACGTAATATATACATACACGTATCAATGTATATAAGTGCCTATAATGGCATCGTTTCTTGAAACTTATCAACACATGTAGACGTATGTATATAGATGTATGAAGTCATTGTTTGGCAAAAAAGATTTTTTTTAAGTTCTGTATTCCTCATACTAAACACGTAACATGGCACACATATACATATATATATATATATATATATATATATATATATACATATACACACACACACACACACACACACACACACACACAAGGACACATTTCAATTCTCGAATTAATTAACACGACTAGTTTCTTCGTTACACTTTAATTCTCTCTCTCTCTCTCTCTCTCTCCCTCTCTCTCTTTATTTCTTTTTAATACATATAACATATATATATATATATATATATATATATATATATATATATGTTTTGCTGTTTACTCGTCGGAACAAATTTTATACACTCACGATCGATAATTTATGAAAATTTTAGGGATCCCAAGAAAAAAAAACAGTGTTATTATATTTAATGATATATAATTATTAATTACGAACACACTCGTTGGCGCAGACATACACTCACACAGTCATACAAACAAATACAGAAAAAGTATCATTCAGGGTTCAAGTCACTTTAGAAAAATTCCATCCAATGAAACATATCGAGTCAATGAGTCACACCTGTTACAAAGAACGTATTCGATTTTCTAATATATATCTTAGAAAATATCCCTTAGGAAATAGGAGGTACTATTTCTATTAAAATAATTTACCTTACACACATACACACACCCCTTCATCGGGGTCCCGTATATCGAACGATATCGCGTGTATATATGCATATTTGCATATATAGAGTGTGCAAGTATGTGTCATGTGTATATGCGTGTAAACGCACGTCCTTCGGCTCGTCATCAACGAGAAAGAAAGAGAAAGAGAAAGAAAAGAAAGAGAGAGAGAGAGAGAGAGAGAGAACAACAGAAAGAGAAAGAGGGAAAGAAAATATATATATGAAAAGCCAAGGAACGCTCGGACAAAACGGTTTCTTTTGGGGGCGTGGGGAACCAAAAGATTCGCTTGGCGATGTGGTAAGAATGCGAAACGTTAAGAGAAAGAGAAAGAAAGAGCGAGAGGGTGTGAGAGAGAGTGCGTGAGGAAGAGGGAGGATCTTAAAGGACGCACGTTCGTGAATTTCAGCAGCAGTAAAAGCGGCTCTACTGCCGATGGCGATGGTGCGGTGGAGGCGGTACTGACGAAACAGAGAGAGAGAGAGAGAGAGAGAGAGAGAGAGAGAGAGAGAGAGAGAGAGAGAGAGAGAGAGAGAGAGAGAGAGAGAGAGAGAGAGAGAATCACCTCACTTTCTTCCTATTATGTTGAATCAGATCGCACACAATTGCAATAATAACCAACAATCGATCAAATAATAATAATGATGATGATGATGATGATGATGATGATGATGATGATGATGATGATGATGATGATGAGGATGATTATGATGATGATGATGATGATGATGATGATGAGGATGATGATGATGATGATGATGATTGATGATGATGATGATTATGATGATGATGATGATGATGATGATGATGATGATGATGATGATGATGATGATGATGTTGATGATGATGATGATTATGATTATGATGATGATGATGATGATGATGATGATGATAATCAATAATAATAATCAATAATAATAATAATAATAATAATAATAATAATAATAATAATAATAATAAAATTTGTCCCTCTCTTCTTTCTGCCTTTTTTTTCTTGCACTTTTTTTTTGTTAGACAGAACGAGACTCGTATCTACCTACCTACGTACCTACCTACCTATCTATCTATCTATACATCCATCCATCTCTTTCTCCTTGTCTTTCCCTTTTTCTTTTCTTCTTTCTTTATTTTTCTCAATCGTGTTCTAGTACATGTGTCAACAAAGACAAGGCCATGGGATCGATCGATCAATCATAGAATATAATAGAAATTGTTCGAACGAACCCCATACGTCCTCGTGAATAAATTTTACGATCGCGTACACGCGTCCCGAACAATCGTAGCGTCCAATTAGAAAAGAAATTTCTTTCCTTGCAATTTTCTTCCTTCCGTTTTCTTTGTTCCTTTTCTCTTTTATTTTTCTTTTTTTTTCTGTTGTTCTTTTTTATTCGTTCCTTTGAATTTCTTGTTTTCCCTTTTTGTTTCTTTTTGTTCTTTTCTGCTTCTCAGATTAGCAAACCGCATAATCGTCGAGACACGCGCGCGCACAGTGTCCCTATCGATCGATCGATTGAACGGATGATGCCTGACGTTATTCGACATAACAACGCGAATTATAGAGAAAGTCGATCGTTCTTCCTTTCGACGATGATTCCTTCGATTTATAGGTCAAACGTAAAAAAAGAAAACAAAACGTTTATGATGTATCGATCGATCGACCGCAATTCGATCTATGAAAACTGTTTCGCCAGCGAATAAATCGAAACAAAAAATCTTTACTTTTACGATTTGGAATTAATTAGGATTATTCGTCTAATTCTATTTCCCTCTCGATCGGCCTTCCGTAGTAACGGGACAATCTTGATTTTCGATTGATAGTGTAAATTGAAATATTTCTTTTTTTACTTTCTTTCTTTCTCTCCTTTTATTTCTTTTTTCTTTTTTCTTTTCTCTTTCGTTTAATCAAACATAACGCGAAAGCGCCATCGGATTGAACAAAATAAAAGATTTGATATAAAACAAATCAAAGATCTGATATTAACAAAGGTGGAAAGAAGGAACGAAACAAAATTCAAATCGACGTATGTATAGAATAGTTGCAACGTAAATAATTTTGTCTAACGCTTCATTCGGTACACACTTGAAACGTATATACGGATATGCACAGACGCATGTTTTTTTATCGTACACGCGCGCAACACAAAAAAACGTATTTGATTGAACGATAATTCGTTCGATGGATTCATGAAAATAGTTGTTTTCATTCATGATATACGTTTTCCCGTAAAAAAAGAAAAAAAGAAAAAAAAATACTCCGTAACGGGAAGACTAATTTTCGACTGCTAATTCGATCGTAATTTCTTTCTTTTTCCATTTTAATTCGTTTTTGTTTTTTTTGTCTTTCTTTATTTTTTTTCAATCAAACGAAGCAAATAAGTACAATCAAACTTGTTCTCTCGATGGCATTTAATTTCAATAAAAAAAAAAAAAATTCAAATCGATATCCGCGATCGCTGCAATGCAAACAGTTTCTAACACATTTTACTTGTCCACCCCATGCACAAACGCGCGCGCGCGCGCGTATAGATACGTACAGATACATTTACTGTATATGCATGAAATAGAAGATATATCAAAAGTAAAACTTAGATTATAACAAGAATAATAATCCCCATCGAAACTACTATATTTTTTCTAAATTTATTTCAATCGTATCTATGCATCTATCCATCCATCCATCCATCCATTCATCCACCCATCTACCTATCTTATCCACCCCCACCATTACGAGGAGCTTTAAAGCACGAGCGCTTCGTTCGTGTTGTTTTGACGCGATTTAACGATACGAACGTTCCAGTCGAGGTATAAAAAGATCGACGAGGAGAGAAAGAGAGAGAGAGAGAGAGAGAGAGAGAGAGAGAAAGAGTCGACAAGCGATGGACGGTGGAGGGGAGTATTAAGAGTAAGAGAGTGGTGGGACAGGGACGTGAGAAGGGTTCTTCCTCTCGCAAGAAAACAAATAAACAAATAAAGGAAAAAGAAAATATAATGAAACGAAACGAAAAGAAATTATATTGAATTATTGAAATCATATTGAATATATATATATATATATATATATATATATATATATATATATATATTACGCTTGGATCTCTATAGGTTTTTCTCGCGCCACCCCGTAGATCGTAACGTCCGTGTGCCTCTCTCTACACGCGTGGTGGTAGATTAAGGAAGTGTCAACGGGCGACCTTCACCACGCACGCGGCACGGATCGACGCGGCTCGTACGCGCCGACACACGGGAGCCTCGGTTTGTTTTGGTTTCTCGGCCGTTACCCCCCGGCTCTCCTCACCTATCCTCACCATTGAAGAGTAGCATGGTGTGCTGTTTATTTCTTTCTTTCTTTCTTCTTTTCTCTCTTTCTCTCTCTCACTCTCTCTCTCTCTCTTTCTCTCTCTCTCTCTCTCTCTCTCTCTCTCTCTCTCTCTCTCTCTCTGTTTCTCCGTCTCTTTTATCTCCTCATTTATTTTTCTTCTTCCTTACTACTTCGACGTGGTTAGTATTCAAGGGCTACGTAACGATATATAATATATTTATGTTTTTTTCTCTTCGTTACCATTTAATCGGATAATACTACACGGTGACGAGTTTTTAAGTTGAGGTAAAAAGAAAAAGAGGCAGAGAGAGGGAGGGAGAGAGAGAAAGAGAGAGAGAGAGAGAGAGAGAGAGAGAGAGAGAGAGAGAGAAAGAAAGAAAGAAATGAAGAAAGAAAGAAATAAATAAACAGCACACCATGCTAATCTTCTCTGGCGGGGATAGGTGAGGAGAACCTGGGGGTAACGGCCGAGAAACCAAAACAAACCGCGGCTCCCGTGTGTCGACGCGTACGAGCCGCGTCGATCCGTGCCGCGTGCGTGGTGAAGGTCGCCCGTGACCCTTCCTGAATACTACCACCACGCGTGTAGAGAGTGGCACACGGACGTTAACGATCTGCGCGGTGGCGCGAGATAAATCTATGGAGATCAAAGCGTAAATATATATATATATATATATATATATAT
>CAKKNJ020000177.1:147500-217500 GCA_918808275.2 Dolichovespula sylvestris
ACGATTCCTCTGTATTAAATTACTCCCATCGTTACTCTCCACTCTTAGATGTTTTATTTTTATTTACTCGCATATAAATATGCATATACGCATATATATATATATATATATATACATATATATACACATATATATGTATATATATATATATATATATACATATATATACACATATATATGTATATATATATATATATATATATATATACATATATATACACATATATATGTAATATACGTATATTATATATAATATATGTATGTTTGTATTTATGTATATATATAAGTATGTATGCATTTATGGAAGTATATAGCAGATATATATATATATATATATATATATATATATATATATATATATATAGACACATGCAAATACATGCGTTTTACGCGACGGAGCCTCAGTCACCACCGTGGTGGCTTGGGTCGTATCGTGCCACGTCTTATGTAATAAGAAGGTGTTGCGTAAACTTCGATGATCGACGTAATGCCACTGCATATTTCTGTGCACACAGCAACAACGAGAAAATCAAACGAGAACATATAAGTAGGAGAGAGAGAGAGAGAGAGAGAGAGAGAGAGAGAGAGAGAGAGAGAGAGAGAGTGAGAGAGAATGAGAGAGTGAGAGAGAGAGAGAGAGAGAGAATGAGAGAGAGAGAGAGAGAGAGAGAGAGAATGAGAGAGAGAGAGAGAGAGAGAGAGAATGAGAGAGAGAGAGAGAGAGAGAGAGAGAGAATGAGAGAGAAAGAGCGAGAGAGTGATACGAGCGTGATGGCACAGCGACCCTCTCGTTGTGCTAGGTCCTGACCGTCTTTCTTACGCGCGGCAAATCGAACTCTCGCAATTCCCTCTTCTTACCCGCCCCTGCTCCTCCTCACCGCCAATCAAACCGCTTCCTCTTCCACCACAAACCTTCTCCTCCTTCTCTATCTCTTTCTCCTCCTCCTCCTCCTCCGCCACTCCACACTTTCTTCCTGTTACGTTGAATCGTATCGCACACGATTGTAATAATAACTAACAATCGATCGAATAATAATAATGATGATGATGATAATAATAATAATAATAATTAATAATAATAATAATAATAATTAATAATAGTAATAATAATAATTAATAATAATAATAATAATAATTAATAATAATAATAATAATAATAATAACAATATCGATTTGATGAAAAGCTCCGATAGATAAGAAGGAGAGGAGGAAAAAAATAATGTCTCTTTAGAAATGAGTGTGTCCTTAACGACATCGACGCATTATTTCTTTTGGCCCCACTATTTTGTTCTCCTTTGCTTTAGTCCCTTTCTTCTTTCTGCCTTTTTTTTCTTGTACTTTTTTTTTGTCAGACAGAACGAGACTCGTACGAAGAGAAGAGATTTTTTTAAAAATGAATCATATCTCGGTTAAGGGATGTGGATAAAAATGACAAATAATAAACAACGAAAAGAGAGAATCGTTCGATCAATAAATATAAAAGACGACATTTTCAGTCGTTTAACGTATATCCCGACATCGTTTACGACTTATCCAACGAATCAAGGACACGATTGTTGATTAACGTTCTTTCTAATAACAAAATTAATCCGTAAGGACGTACGCCTCTCGATTTCGAATAACGTTCGTTTCTAACTTTTTGAACGAAAAGAGAAGGGGAAGAGAAAGGAGAAATGAAAAAAAAAGAAAATACCAAAGAAAAAACCGGGGCACCAAAATACCTACGTCGGCTTTTATACCGTGATGAAAGTTTCGATAACCGATAAATGCATATATCGAAAAAATAAAAATTTCACGTTCGATAGACCGAGTGTCTGGTTTCATTTTTAACGTGTTAACCCATCTTACGTTCGATATAATTTTTTATTTGATTTGTTTTTTTCAATGAAACGCGCATCCTCTCTCTCTCTCTCTCTCTCTCTCTCTCTCTCTCTCTCTCTCTCTCTAATTTTTTCTTTTTCCATCGGAGGATCGATCCCCCACGAAGAATATAAAAAATTTATAAACAAGTTTCTCCGTTTTCGAAAACATTAACGTTGAATTGATACTATCGAATCAAACATGCTTTTCTTCGAGCATCCTACTTATCTATTTATCTATCTATCTCGTTCGTTCGTTCGTTCGTTCGTTCGTTCAGTTTGCGTGGTGCACAAGCTTTTACGTAAGAAGTTTCGCCATGCTCCTCGTACGCGGGCGCGCGCGAGCACACAAGAGGGACGGAGAGAAGAAGAAGAAGAAGAAGTAGACGAAGAACGTGGTCGAGGTTTGGAGGAGAGAGAGAGGGAACACCGAGATGTGGGGTGGATACAGAACACCGTAATCGGCAAACTTTCACCTCGAAATCGATCTCTTCCCCTGTCCGCGCACCCCTACTACCGCTGCATAGGTCCACCCTATCCCTCCCCTGCTCGCCCATTCCAACGGGGAAGAAGATCGTAGTAGCTCGTTATTTTAATGCGTGTTTCTTCGTTAATTTCATTCACCTCTCCGTGAGAAGGACGTTCACGGGAGAATAACGCCGCACGTGATGAATACTACGCGAGATGTTTCGAGGAAACGGGAGGGGGATGATAAGAAGGAGGAGGAGGAGGAGGAAGAGGAAAGGTGTTGGTGGTCATCAATTTGGTTTATATGGTAGTGGGTAACGGCGAGATAGGTGACGGAGGGTCTCGTTTCGGTTCTAAGAAAAAAAGAAAAAAAGAAAAAGAACAAAAAAGGAAAAGAGGTACAAAAAAATTATATATATATATATATATATATATATATATATATATATATATATATATTTATATAAAAGAAGGAAGAGAGAGAGAGAGAGAGAAAGAGAGAGAGAGAGAAACAAAGGAGAAAAATATTACGATCGATCGTAAAATGAAATTAATTGCCGGAGTCCTCGATGGTTTACGTTTGGGTTGGGGGTATCGTGTTTATTTAAATCGGAAGAAGATTAAAGTTCAAGATCGTGGATCTACGGTTCTATCCCTTTGTCTTTTTTTTTTTGAAATAATTCCAGAGATAATACATCTCCTTTATCTTTCATTTGATATATTATACATACATACATACATATATATATATATATATATATATATATATGTATATATATACACATATATATGTATGTATGTATGTAGATGTATAAATGTAGATATGAAACTGATAAACATATAAAAATGATTATGAGCAAGCTAATACGTTCAATATGGGTGAATGACGAACGATGATTGTAAGAGAGAGACCAGAGAGCCCACCCAAGTGAAAAAGCAAGTAAGAATGCAAGTAAGCAAGCAAGTAAGCAAGTAAGCAAACAAGCAAGCAAGCAAGGACGTAAACGACGTCGACAACAACAACAAACACACACACGTAGAATATCGTAGTACGTGTACGTCACTTTTTCTATCTATGTTTCTACCTATTTACCTACCTATCTATCTATCTATCCATCCATCCATCCATCCATGCATCCATCCATCCATTTATCTATCGTTCTACCTATCTTATCCACCCCCACCTTTACGAAGAACTTTACAGCATGAGCACTTCGTTCGTGCTGTTTTGACACGATTCAACGAGAAGGACGATCCAGTCGAGGTATAAAAAGGTCGACGAGGAGAGAGAGAAAGACCGAGAGAGAGAGAGAGAGAGAGAGAGAGAGAGAGAGAAAGAGTCGACAAGTGATGGACCGTGGAGTGGAGTATTAAGAGTAAGAGAGTGGGTGGACAGGACGTGAGCAGTGTAGTGTATTGCCGTTCTCCCTCTCGAGAGAAAACAAAAAAATAAATAAAGAAAAAAAAGAAATATAATCAAACGAAACGAAACGAAATTATATTGAAATGAAGAAAGAAAGAATGAAAGAAACCGTTTTGACCGAGAACACGAATATACATATACATACATACATATATGTATGTGTATATATATATATATATATATATATATATATATATATATATATATATATACGTTTACCCTTGATCTCCATAGATTTTTCTCGTGCCAGCCCGTATATCGTAACGTCCGTGTACCTCACTCTACACGCGGGGTGGTAGTATTCAGGAAGGATAAACGGCCGACCTTCACCATGCACACGGCACGCACGGGTCGACGCGACTCATACGCGCCGACACACGGGAGGCTCGGTTTGTTTTGGTTTTTCGGCCGTTAGCCCCAGGCTCTCTCCTCACCTATCCCCACCAAAAATGAGTAGCATGGAGTTCTCTTTACTTCTTTCGTCATTTCTTTCTTTCTTACTCTCTCTCTCTCTCTCTCTCTCTCTCTCTCTCTCTCTCTCTCGCTCTCTCTCTCTCACTCAATCTTTCTCTCTTTCTCGAGTCCACTATTGGCAACATTGTATATCCCGTACAGGATGCATCCACGAAAGACACTCGGCAACCCTGTTATAGCTTACAATCCAAACGATCAACATTGTACGCTACTCCCTCTTTGGGGTGAGCCAACTTTTTGTTTCATATATCCTCCCTCTACTTCTTTTACCCTCTTCCTTCTCCTCCTACTCCTCCTACTCCACGTCCTCATCAGCCACATTTCTCGCGTATTTATTTGATATATAAATGTATTTGATTTATATATATATATATATATATATATATATATATATATATAAATATATATATATATATATTTATGTATCGAAACTGGGATACCGTTATTGCGAAGCAAGCAAGAAATTGCGTATCGTTCTCCTCGTACGAATATCTCGGTCAAAAAGGCCGAACGTTGAAGACGTGGCGGATGGATCGAATCGTAACACAATCACTGTGCTGAGATTGTCCTCGTCGTCGTCCTCGTCTTCGTGCAACGCGACAGAAGAGAAGGAGGGAGAACGAAAGAGAGAGAGAGAGAGAGAGAGAGAGAGAGAGAGAGAGAGAAACAGCACACCATGCGAATCTTCTCTGGTGGGGATCGTTGAGGAGAGGCAGGGGGTAACGGTTAAGAAACCAAACAAACCGGGGATCCCGTGTGTCGGCGCGTACGAGCCGCGTCGATCCGTGCCGCGTGCGCGGTGAAGGTCGCCCGTTGACACTCCCTTAATCTACCACCACGCGTGTAGAGACAGACACACGGACATCACGATCTATGGGGTGGGGCGAGAAAAATCTAAGGAGAACCACGCGTAAATATATATATATATATATATATATATATATATATATATATATGTATGTATGTATGTATGTATGTATGTATGTATGTATGAATGTATGTATGTATGTATGTATGTACATTCATGTTCCTCGGTCAAAACGGTTTCTTTCAATCTTTATTTCTTCATTTCAATATAATTTCGTTTCGTTTCGTTCCGTTTCATTATATTTCTTTTTTTCTTTATTTGTTTATTTGTTTTCTCCCGAGATGAAGAACTGCGATACACTACCCTCCTCATGTCCCTGTCCCACCCGACTCTTACTCTTAATACTCCCCTCCAGTGTCCACCGCTTATTGACTCTCTTTCTCTCTCTCTCTCTCTCTCTCTCTCTCTCTCTCTCTCTCCCTCTCTCTCTCCCTCTCTCTTTCTCTATTTCTATCTTTCCGTCTCATTCTTTCTTCGTTCCTTTTTTTCATTCCTTTCTTTTCTTTTTTCTTTCATTTCTTTTCCTTCCCTCTTCTACGAATAAACGATGCCCGGCTGTGTATTATCGTGCACGCAATATGCGAGATATCCGTTTAGGAGGAAGAACCGTGCGAGAAGATAAAACGAGAAGAGAGTAACGGTGAATCGATCGGTTTTCTTCTCTCCGTGTCTTTTCCTCCATCCGCGATAATAATCTATCTCCATGGGCCTATCGTACGAATACCGTTCAAAGGAATATATTATTGTATGTACGATACATAAGTTTATAGATATATATACATATATGTATGTACATACGTGTTAAGGATATAGCCCATGTAAAGTGTTACTACTATTTTCCATTACGATTATCGCAGATATCGAGATTTGATTTTTTGTTTATCTTATTTATTTTTTCGTTTCCTTGTTTTTGCTTTTTATTTATTTATTTATTTATTTTTTTTGTAATCGAATGCCATCCAGAGAGAACAAATTTTATAGCTCTCGTGTTCTTAGATTAAAGAAAAAGAAGAAAAAATTGTAATCGAATTAGCAGAGTCAAGAAATTAGTTATCTCGTTAGCATCTCTCCCTTTCTCCTTTTTATGCCGTAGTAGGGTAATGATCTATCTTCATGGATCTATCGAACGAATACCGTTCAAAGGAGTATGCTATTTCGTGCATATACAATAAATGTATCTGTGCATATCTATACGCGCGCGCGCGCGTGTGTGTATGGGGTGAACGAGTAAAATGTGTTAGAAACTGTTTGCATTGCAGGTTTCGCGGATATGGATTTGAATTTTTTTTTTTTTTTTTTTTATTGAAATTAAATGCCTTCGAGAGAACAAATTTGATTGTACTTACTTGTTACGTTTGATTGAAGAAAATAAAGAAAAAGAAAAAACAAATTAAAATGGAAAAAGAAAGAAATTACGATCGAATTAGCAGTCCAAAATTAGTCTTGCCGTTACGGAGTATTTTTTTTTTCTTTTTTTCTTTTCTTACGGGAAAACGTATATCATGAATGAAAACAACTATCTTCATGAATCCATCGAACGAATTATCGTTCAATCAAATACGTTGTAGTATGTTGCGCGCGTGAACGATGAAAACACATACGTCTGTACATATCCGTACATACGTTTCTAGGGTGTACCGAATGAAGCGTTAGACAAAATTATTTACGTTGCAACCATTCTATACATACGTCGATTTGAATTTCGTTTCGTTCCTTCTTTCCACCGTTGTTAATATCAGATCTTTGATTTGTTTTATATCAAATCTTTTATTTTGTTCAATCCGATGGCGCTTTCGCGTTATGTTTGATTAAACGATAGAAAAAAGAAAAAAAGAAAAAAGAAATAAAAGGAGAGAAAGAAAGAAAGTAAAAAAAAATAAAGGAAGATTTCGATTCGTAAAAAAGAAAACAAAATAAAAAGAAAGAAAGAAAGTAAAAAAAGAAATATCTCGTAACATTTATTCACGTGAACGTATGGTGTTCGTTCGAAAAATTTCTATTATATTCTATGATCGATCGATCGATCCCATGGCCTTGTCTTCGTTGACACATGCATTAGAACACGATTGAGAAAAATAAAGAAAGAAGGAAAGAAAGAAAGAAAGAAAAGGAGAAAGAGATGGATGGATGGATGGATGAATAGATAGATAGGTAAGTAGGTAGGTAGGTAGGTGGATAAATAGATAGAAAAAGTGACGTACACGTACTACGACATCCTACGTGTGTTTGTTTGTGCCTCGGGAACGCTCTCGATCACCGACGGGACGACCATTTTTACGGCAGTTCGCAATTTCAACGATAATTTTTACGACGAAGGAGGAGGGGAAAAAGTGTAGAAAAAGGAAATAAATGAAAAAATAAAGAAGAGAAATGGAAAATATTTCAACGGTCTCGAGGAAACTTTTTGGCAAATTATTGCACGTGTTGGATGCGTGCACGGGTGTAATAAGAAAAAAAAAATAAAAAATAAAAAAAGAAATAAAAAAAAAAACAAGAAAATAGTAATTTTTCGAAGTCAAACACCAACGTTATGAATATTAATTCAACCCGTATCCTTTCGCTCGACGTTTCTCGTGTATTATCTTTCTTTCTTATTCTTCTTCTTTTCTTTTCTTTCTTTCTTTCTTTCTCTCTTTTTTCTCTACTTTTTACTCTCTCTCTCTCTCTCTCTCTCTCTCTCTCTCTCTCTCTCTCACTCACTCTCTCTCTCTCTCTCTCTCTCTCTCTCTCTCTGTCTCTCTCTTTCTCCCTCTCTCTCTCCTCGTCATAACCAATCAATGCTTACTATCCGTGGAAATACACTTGCCCAACGGCAAACCACCACGATTACTTGGTGCAGGGAGGAAAGGCCGGAGGAAGTAGAGAATGTGGAGAAGGAGGTGGTAGAAGAGGTGGTAGAAGAAGAGGGAAATCTGTGGTGGTTCGTTGCTCAACTTGGTTCAACCGAGGAGAACCGGCGTGTCTACGACGACGTGGCAATGCTGCAAAGAACGGAGCAGCACTTTGCCGTTGCCGTTGCCGTTGCTGTTGCTGTTGGTGCTGTTGCTGAATTAATCGTTTTCACGCTTAAGTAGCACGCTCGTTCTCAACCGATGATCGGCTCGTGCATACCCCAGCTGATTTGCCGTTGGACAAGTGTATTGCCAAGGATAGTAAGCATTGATTGGTTGCGACGAAGAGAGAAAGAGAGAGAAAAACGTTGAGAAAAAAGAGAGAAAGAAAGAAAGAAAAGAAAAGAAAAAGAAGAGGAAAAAAAGAATAAGGAAGAAAAATAATACACGAGTAACGTCCAGCAAAAGGATACGGGTTGAATTAATATTCATAACGTTGGTGCTTGACTTCGAAAAATTACAATTTTCTTGTTTCTTCTTATCTTTTTTTATTTTTTATTTTTTTTTTCTTATAACACCCGTGTACGCATCCAACACGTGCAATAATTTGCCGAAACGTTTCCTCGAGACCGTTGAAATATTTTCTATTTCTCTTTTTTATTTTTTTATTTATTTCCTTTTTCTTCCCTTTTTCCCCTCTTCCTCCGTCGTAAAAATTATCGTTAACATTACGTACGGCCGTAAAAATGGTCGTCCCGTCGGTGATCGAGAGCGTTACCGAGCATGCGACATTTTTTTCGCGCGGTGTCGTTCTGTACAAGAAAAAGAAAAAGAAAAAGAAAAAGAAACAAAGTATTCGCAGAAAACTCGTTGCTCCCTTTCCCTCTTTTTCTTTTTTTCTTTTTTTTTCGCGAAAATTGTCGCTGTGGAGGGGAGTTGGATGGTATGGACGGGGACGAAACGTTCGATCACGACTGGAATCGCGATCGTCGTGATTCGATAGACAAGCATCGTATCTGTCGACGATTACGTCGACAATATTTTTATTCCAAACTTGAAGTTAGATCATTGATTAGGATAATTGTCGATTGGGATAATTGTTCAGGATCCCAATAGAATGTCGTCGCGTCGTTTGGAACAATTCGTTTTTCTAAATCTTAAAAAATGAAAAAAAAATTACAGGAAGGGAAGAAAAAAGGGAGATATCCTGCGACTTACATTTCCCTTTTTCAAGGTACGTAAACTTATCATCGATTTGAATTTACCATCGACATTATCATCGGTGTGTTCCTTAAGAGTAATTTCGATTATCCGTATCTGATTCTAAATCGTACCGAACGCGCGACGCAAAGACGTAGATAGAAGCCGCGTCGGAGAATAGTTAGCGTCGTAGTTGTCGATGTAAATAAGGATCGATCGTATTAGCGTGATCATAACTAATCGCGCGTGATCCTTTCGATCGTCGCGCGATTAGAGTCGATCGAGGAGTAGTCCAAGAGACGTTTAGATTTTCTTGTCATGTTTAACGGCATGAACATATTCTAATCGCCTACTGAACGCGATTCGAAGAAAAGGATCTCGTATTACTTGGTCTCTTCGTACGTAGACACCGACGACACGTATACGCACGATGTTAAATATACACGTTATATACTTCTGTTGGATAGACGACGCGAAGTGGAAGAAGAAGAGGAAATCATTGATTTAAAAGAAAAAAGGAAAGAAAGAATAAAAAAAGGAAAGAAAATAAAAAAGGTACGGGATCGGGGGGGGGGAGGGAAGCAAAAGCAAAGTTGTCTCTCTTTTTGAAAAGAAAAAAAAATGAAAATAAAATAATACTATATCTATTTTTATTCGTTCTCGTCCTCCTTCTTCTTCTTCGTCTTCTTCTTTTTCTTCTCATGACAGATCGAATTCTACTATGCAGGTCTATTATTATGGTAGTACGAGTTACAAAATAAGTGTTCCTTTGCACAACCACGAACGTCCTTGAGAGCCCTCTTTATCCTGTTCACCGATCGTCCGTTCCTTCGTTTCGAGATAGTAAATCGGTGAACGGTAACAAGTCGCACGATCCAGCTAGTTCCACGGTCACTCCTTAAAACTTAACATACGCATACAGTTAACAGGCACAAACAAACACACGTAGGATATTATAGTACCTACCTACCTACCTTTCTATCTATCCATCCATCCATCCATCCATCCATCCATTTATCTATCTATCTATCTACCTATCTTATCCACCCCCACCTTTACGAGGAGCTTTAAAGCACGAGCGATTCGTTCGTGCTGTTTTGACGCGATTTAACGACACGAACGTTCCAGTCGAGGTATAAAAAGATCGACGAGGAGAGCGAGAGAGAGAGAGAGAGAGAGAGAGAGAGAGAGAGAGAGAGAGTCGACAAGCGATGGACCGTGGTGGGGAGTATTAAGAATAGTGAGGGGCGGAACAGGGACGTGAGGAGGGTAGTGTATCACTGTTCTTCCTCTCGCCAGAAAACAAATATATAAATAAAGAAAAGAATGAACTATAATGAAACGGAACGAAACGAAATTATATTGAAATGAAGAAAGAAAGAATGAAAGAAACCGATTTGACCGAGAATACGAACACACACACACATACACATTTACGCTTGGATCTCCGTAGATTTTTCTCGCGCCACCTCGTAGATCGTGACGTCCGTGTGCCTCTCCTTACACGCGTGGTGATAGTATTAAGGAAGGGTAAACAGTCGACCTTCACCACGCACGCGGCACGGATCGACGCAATTCGTACGCGCCGACACACGGGAGCCTCGGTTTGTTTTGGTTTCTCGGCCGTTACCCCCTGGCTCCCTCACCGATCCCCGCAAGAGAAGAGTAGCAAGTAGTTCTCTTTATTTCTTTTTTTATTTCTTTTTTTCTCTCTCTCTCTCTCTCTCTCTCTCTCACTCTTTCTCTTTCTCTCACTCATTCTTTCTCTTTCTCTCACTCATCCTTTCTCTTTCTCTCTTTCTCAATTTCTCGAGTCCACTATCGGTAACATTGTATACCCCGTACACGATGCATCCACGAAAGACACTCGACAACCCTGTTATAGCTTACAAACCATGACGATCAAAATTATGCGCTACTCCGTCTTTGGGGTGAGCCAACTTTTTGTTTCATATACCTTCCCTCTACTTCTTTTACCCTCTTCCTTCTCCTCCCACTCTACGTCC
This sequence comes from Dolichovespula sylvestris, assembly GCA_918808275.2. Lineage (NCBI taxonomy): Eukaryota > Metazoa > Arthropoda > Insecta > Hymenoptera > Vespidae > Dolichovespula > Dolichovespula sylvestris. Next base: position 158,630 of record CAKKNJ020000177.1, read on the forward strand.
TCATCAGCCGCATTTCTCGCGTATTTATTTGATATATAAATGTATTTGATATATATATATATATATATATATATATATATATATATATTTCGAGAAAAGTCTTTTCAAAACATTACAACAAGTGATACAAGTTTCTTATTCAGTATTCTTATATATATATTATCGGTAAAATATATTTATGTTGGTGGAAAGGGGATAGAGAGGGGATCTGATTATATATCGATGTTTGAACTCGGACGCAACTGCTTGTACTAATGAAATTGCGAGTGAATAATTTATTATAACGACTGGAAATAACTCTTGGAAGCTTGGACGTTATCTTTCTATATATCTCTATTTCTCTCTCTCTCTCTCTCTCTCTCTCTCTCTCTCTCTCTCTCTCTCTCACTCTGTTTACTCCTCCCTTCTTCCTTCTAGTAAAATTTTTGGACGCAAGAAAAGTTGACGTATATATATCCATACATATCCATATATATCCATACATACATACATACATACATACATACATACATACATACATATATACGTACGTACATACATACATACATACATACATACATACATACATATATACGTACGTACATACATACATACATATATACGTACGTACTTACGTACATACAAACATACATTTATACATAAATGTCATATGTACGAACGAAGGAAGAGATTTGTAGAGAAAGGAATTGGAGAGGAGAGAGAGAGAGAGAGAGAGAGAGAGAGAGAGAGAGAGACAGACAGGGAAAAGAAAAAGAACGAGGAACGAAAAGGAACACGCGAAAAGGTGGTTTACGATAAAATATTTCTTTTTTTTTCTCTCATCTCCTTTGTGCTCGCCAGACGTGAGACCACTCGATAGATACGTTGATCGGTCGGCGAAGGCGGCGTCGGCAGGCAGGGGGAGGGGGAAGAGGGGGCGGAAGGAAGTAGGGTTTTGTGTTATGAAATGGTTGATGGGGCAGAGGATAACGTGCATCGAAGGGGTAACGGCTACGTCGGTGAATCCAAGGATTACGTCACTGGCGACAGGTGTATCGCGCACGCGCTCGTGCATTTTCGGCTGCGTACGTAACAGGGCCGACCAAAGATACACTCGGGTCATCCCCCGCACACCATTACCACCATCATCATCGTCGTCATCATCATGTTCGGATGCTTACATTAGTTATTTCTTTCACCTTATACCACTATAGAGATATATAACATAACTAATACGGATACAAACAAAACTGTTTATTTACCGTATTAGTTATGTTTTATATATATGTATAACAGACATAGATATACATATATATATATATATATATATATATATATATATATATATATATCTATGCGTACGTTAAATATAAATCTTTCGATAGGGAGAGTATGCACATGTATGATAGACATATATTATCAAAAGATAAATTAAGAGAAATAGACAATATATATATATATATATATATATATATATATATATATATATAAATGAAGAAAATAGACTAATGTTAGAAGTAATGTTGTGAAATAGTGAAACATTTCGTAATTTCATTTTGTCGAGTAGATATCGGCATGGTGATACGACGACGAAAAATAGGGTCGATGGTAAACGTATGGTAGTAGTGGAAGAAGAAGAGGAAGAAGGAAAAGAGGTGGCGATGTGTGGCCGTTCACGGTGGAGGGGATTGTTGGAGCAGAGTTGGCTGCGGCGCGGCGGCAAGGAGGGGGAAATGAAACGGTGATGGCGCACGCCCATGGGTTTCGACCGCCACCTGTGGCTTTGTGCCGAGCCATCACGAGGCTTTTACGAACGCGCCGCCCACCGTGGGAGTAGCGGTGGTGTGCTGCCAGTAAACGCGAGAACACAAGAGAGATAGCTTGGCAGGCCGCGTTTTAACGTTCGATGTCGCGTGAGGTGATTATTCTCGACGTTTTTTTTTTATTATCTTCTCTCTCTCTCTCTCTCTCTCTCTCTCTCTCTCTCTCTCTCTCTCTCTCTGTTTCTCCGTCTCTTTTATCTCCCCATTTATTTTTCTTCTTCCTTACTACTTCGACGTGGTTAGTATTCAAGGGCACCGTAACGATATAGAATATATTTAAGTTTTTTTCTTTTCGTTACCAATTAATCGGATAATACTACACGGTGACGAGTTTTTAAGTTGAGGTAAAAAGAAAAAGAGGCAGAGAGAGGGAGAGAGAGAGAGAGAGAGAGAGAGAGAGAGAGAGAGACTAAGTCGTTGGTGTTGATAGTTATTCTCGCTGAGAAAATATTCCCCGATGAATATTTGGTCCCTTATTCTCTTCTCTTCTCGCGAGATACCGTCATCGTCATTTCCTCTCTCCTTGATTCAAACTAAACGTCGGACTTTGACAACGAGGACGACGAAGTATATGGTATTACACCACCACCAGCAGTCTGACAGAGAGCGAGCGAGCGAGCGAGTGTGTGTGTGAGAGAGAGAAAGAGAAAGAAGCTGAGAATGAACGGGACGGAGATGGAAACGGACAGATAAACGAGTTAAACGTATAGGATGCGGTTAAAAGCTGCTGCTCGAGCATGCTCGAGGACTCATCACGAAACGACGATGATCTTGATCGCTCGATCAGTGATCCTTCTTCCTTATGACAACGAGGATACGTCGTATTATTCGCCACTTTTCTTTCTCTCCGCCCTCGTCAGCATCATCATCATTGTCATTATCATTATTATTATTATTATTATTATTATTATTATTATTATTATTATTATTATTATTATTATTATTCCGGCGACGCGTATGATATGGACGCGTCGATTGAAAACAGGGAAGAGAGAGGAGGCAAAAAAAAAAGATGAAAAGAAAAGGAATCGTTTCGACTATTTCTTCTTCGAAGGATTTCAAAGTTTATTAATGGCAAGACCTTTTCTCATCGCGGTCGTTATGTATTGTTGGCATCTAAGACGAGCGCGATCGATTTGTCAAAGGGGAACAACTGCGCAAAGAATTCGTCGTTACCGTAAACAATAATGAAAAAAGAGTAAAAAATGAACAAATAAATGATAAAAAGAAAATAAAACATCTACGAATGGAGAGTAACGATGGGAGTAATTTAATACAGAGGAATCGTTTAACAACGACAATGACAATGACAATGACAACGACGACGACGACAACGACGACGACGACGATAACGATAACGACAATGATGACCAGACGAGGGAGGGAAGGTTGCGCTACTGGTGTCGTCGAGAAGAAGAAGAAAACGCGACGCGACGACACGTTTCGAGGAGCGAAAGTCAACTAACGCGAGGCTCGACCCGAGCCAGAGAGCTACGGATCTAACCCCATCTCCCCACCATACCTCCCCCACTGTCCAGCCGTATCGTTCCCAACACACTCTACACTCATACGTATCCGTACATAGAATATATATATATATATATATATATATATATATATATGTATGGATGTATGTATGTATATGTATATACGTATAAATAATATAATTCTACGTGTTACATGTTACAAAGTACTAATGTACAAATCACGTATTAATATACATGTAATTGTATTCATCAAAGTATACGTTATACATATATACATGATAAGGATATGTTTACAATAATGTATAACGCACATGTTATATACGTGATAAGGATATGTGTACAATAATGTATAACGCACGTTACAGATATTTCGTTCATACATTTAAACAATATACATATAAATAGATCTGTATATATTATGTATTATTATGTATATACATGTAAATTTTTATAATTTATATATATAGTAAGCACAGCGTGTGTCCAAATACATATACACATAGTCAATGAAGAGGACCGTGCTTTAGACAAGTCCTAACTTCCTATACAACGCGATCGTGCTCGCTCGTTTCAATCTCGAGTATTGTTCTCCCTCTGAATCCCGAGTCTATTGTCGTCGTGATGGTGCTTCAAGAGAAAACTATAGCTATAACAGAGAGAGAGAGGGAGAGAGAGAGAGAGAGAGAGAGAGAGAGAGAGAGAGAGAGAGAGAGATGGAGAGAGATAGATAGAGACAGACAGAAAGAGAAAGAGAAAGAGAATAAAGGATGCCTCCACGTGACATCATCATCCCTCGTAGTCGATACGCGCTGATCACGTCGTATAAAGCGGGGAAGCGATCGCGACGGTCACAGACCTACGTTGACCGGGAGACATTGCGCTCCATTTACTTTGCTTTGCCTTGCCTTACTTTGCTTCGCGTTTGCCTTGCTCGACCGTTCATTCCCCGCAACTTGAAAGCTACGTGCTCTTTCTCTCTCTCTCTCTCTCTCTCTCTCTCTCTCTCTCTTTCTCTCTCTCTTTCGTTCTCTCTTCTTCTCCTCTGTCGCGTTGCACGAAGACGAGGACGACGACGAGGAAAATCTTAGCACAGTGATTTTGTTAGGATTCGATCTATCCGCCACGTTTTCAACGTTCGGCCGTTTTGACCGAGATATACGTACGAGGAGAACGATACGCAATTTCTTGCTTGCTTCGCAATAACGGTATCCCAGTTTCGATATATATATATATATATATATATATATATATATATATATATAAATATCAAATACATTTATATATCAAATAAATACGCGAGAAATGTGGCTGATGAGGACATGGAGTAGGAGGAGTAGGAGGAGAAGGAAGAGGGTAAAAGAAGTAGAGGGAAGGTATATGAAACAAAAAGTTGGCTCACCCCAAAGACGGAGTAGTGTACAATGTTCATCGCCGTGGTTTGTAAGCTATAACAGGGTTACAGAGTGTCTTTCGTGGATGCATCCTGTACGGGGTATACAATGTTGCCGATAGTGGACTCGAGTAAGAGAGAAAGACTGAGTGAGAGAGAGAGAGAGAGAGAGAGAGAGAGAGAGAGAGAGAGAGAGAGAGAGAGAGAGAGAAAGAAATAAATGAAGAAAGAAAGAAAGAAAGAAATAAACAGCACACCATGCTAATCTTCTCTGGCGCTGATAGGTGAGGAGAGGCAGGGGGTAACGGCCAAGTAACCAAACAAACCGAGGCTCCCGTGTGTCGGCGCGTACGAGCCGCGTCGATCTGTGCCGCGTGCGTGGTGAAGGTCGCCCGTGACCCTTCCTGAATACTACCACCACGCGTGTAGAGAGTGGCACACGGACATTAACGATCTGCGCGGTGGCGCGAGATAAATCTATGGAGATCAAAGCGTAAATATATATATATATATATATATATATATATATATATATATATATATGTATATTAGTGTTTTCGGTCAAAACGGTTTCTTTCATTTTTTCTTTCTTCATTTCAATATATTTCATTATATTTCATTCTTTTCTTTATTTATATATTTGTTTTCTCGCGAAAGGAAGAACAGTGATACACTACCCTTCTCACGTCCCTGTCCCTCCCCTCTCTTACTCTTAATACTCTCCTCCAGGGTCCATCGCTTGTCCTATCTCTCTCCCTCCTCGTCGATTTTTTTATACTTCGACTGGAACGTTCGTATCGTTAAATCGCGTCAAAACAGCACGAACGAAGCGCTCGTACTTTAAAGCTCCTCGTAAAGGTGGGGGTGGATAAGATAGGTAGATAGATGGATAGTTAAATGGATGGATGGATAGATGAATACCTGGTAGGTAGGTAGATAAATAGATAGAAAAAGTGACGCTCACGTACTACGATATCCTACGTGTGTTTGTTGGTGCCTGTTAACTGTATGCGTATATTAAGTTTTAAAGAGTGACCGTGGAACTAGCTGGATCGTGCGAGTTGTTACCGTTCACCGATTTACAATCTCGAAACGAAGGAACGGACGATCGGTGAACAGGATAAAGAGGGCTCTCTAGAACGTTCGTGGTTGTGCAAAGGAACACTTATTTTGTTACTCGTACTACCATAATAATAGACCTGCATAGTAGAATTCGATCTCTCATGAGAAGAAAAAGAAGAAGACGAAGAAGAAGAAGGAGGACGAGAACGAATAAAAATAGATATAGTATTATTTTATTTTCATTTTTTTTTCTTTTCAAAAAGAGAGACAACTTTGCTGTTGCTTCCCCCCCCCCCCGATAACGTACCTTTTTTATTTTCTTTCCTTCTTTTATTTTTTCTTTCCTTCTTTCTTTTAAATCAATGAGAAGAAAAGAAAACAAAAAGAAACAAAAAGGGAAAACAAGAAATTCAAACGAACGGATAAAAAAGGACAAAAAAAAAAGAAAAATAAAAGAGAAAAGGAACAAAAGAAAAAAACAGAAGGAAGAAAATTGCAAGGAAAGAAATTTTTTTCTAATTGGACGCTACGATTGTTCGGGACGCGTGTACGCGATCGTAAAATTTATTCACGAGCACGTATGGGGTTCGTTCGAACAATTTTTATTATATTCTATGATCGATCGATTGATCCCAGGGCCTTGTCTTTGTTGACACAGGTACTAGAACACGATTGAGAAAAATAAAGAAAGAAGGAAAGAAAAAGGGAAAGACAAGGAGAAAGAGATGGATGGATGGATAGATAGATAGATAGGTAGGTAGGTACGTAGGTAGGTAGATACGAGTCTCGTTCTGTCTGACAAAAAAAAAGTGCAAGAAAAAAGGCAGAAAGAAGAGAGGAACAAATTTTATTATTATTATTATTATTATTATTATTATTATTATTATTATTATTATTACTATTATTAATATTGATTATCATCATCATCATCATCATCATCATCATCATCATCATAATCATCATCATAATCATCATCAATCATCATCATCATCATCATCATCATCCTCATCCTCATCATCATCATCATCATCATCATCAATCATCATCATCATCATCATCATCATCATCATCATCATCCTCATCATCATCATCATCATCATCATCATCATCATCATCATTATCATCATCAACATCATCATCACCATCATTATCATCATTATTATTATTTGATCGATTGTTGGTTATTATTGCAATTGTGTGCGATACGATTCAACATAACAGGAAGAAAGTGTGGTGAGGAGGATGTGGAGGAGGAGTAGGAGAAAGAGAAAGAGAACGAGGAGAAGGTTTGTGGATGTAGAGGAAGTGGTTGATGAGGTGAGTGGAGGAGTAAGGGAGGGGAAGAAGGATTTGCGAGAGTTCGATTTGCCGCGCGTAAAAAAGACGGTCAGGATCTAAGACAACGAGAGGTTTGCTGTGCCATCACGTTCGTCGTCCTCTCACTCTCTCTCTCTCTTTCTCTCTCTCTCTCTCTCTCTCTCTCTCACTCTCTCTCTCTCTGTTTCGTAATTACCGCCTCCACTGCACCATCGCCATCGGCAGTAGAGTCGCTTTTACTGCTGCTGAAATTCACGAACGTGCGTCCTTTAAGATCCTCCCTCTACCTCACATACTCTCTCTCACACCCTCTCGCTCTTTCTTTCTCTTTCTCTTAACGTTTCGCATTCTTACCACATCGCCAAGCGAATCTTTTGGTTCCCCACGCCCCCAAAAGAAACCGTTTTGTCCGAGCGTTCCTTGGCTTTTCATATATATATTTTCTTTCCCTCTTTCTCTTTCTGTTGTTCTCTCTCTCTCTCTCTCTCTCTCTTTCTTTTCTTTCTCTTTCTCTTTCTTTCTCGTTAATGACGAGCCGAAGGACGTGCGTTTACACGCATATACACATGACACATACATGCACACTCTATATATGCAAATATGCATATATACACGCGATATCGTTCGATATACGGGACCCCGATGAAGGGGTGTGTGTATGTGTGTATGGTAAATTATTTTAATAGAAATAGTACCTCCCATTTCCTAAGGGATATTTTTTAAGATATATATTAGAAAATCGAATACGTTCTTTGTAACAGGTGTGACTCATTGACTCGATATGGTTCATTGGGTGGAATTTTTCTAAAGTGACGTGACCCCTGAATGATACTTTCTCTGTATTTGTTTGTATGTTTGTGTGAGTGTGTGTGTGCGCCAACGAGTGTGTTCGTTATTAATAATTATATATCATTAAATATAATAACACTGTTTTTTTTTTCTTGGGATCCCTAAAATTTTCATAAATTATCGATCGTGAGTGTATAAAATTTGTTCCGACGAGTAAACAGCAAAACATATATATATATATATATATATATATATATATATATATATATATATATATATGTTATATGTATTAAAAAAAAATAAAGAGGGAGAGAGAGAGAGAGAGAGAGAGAGAGAGAGAATTAAAGGGTAACGAAGAAACTAGTCGTGTTAATTAATTCGAGAATTGAAATGTGTCCTTGTGTGTGTGCGTGCGTGTGTGTGTGTGTGAATATGTATATACATATATATATATATATATATATATATATATATATATATATATGTATGTATATTAGTGTTCTCGGTCAAAACGGTTTCTTTCATTCTTTCTTTCTTCATTTCAATATAATTTCGTTTCGTTTCGTTCCGTTTCATTATATTTCTTTTTTTCTTTATTTGTTTATTTGTTTTCTCCCGAGATGAAGAACTGCGATACACTACCCTCCTCATGTCCCTGTCCCACCCGACTCTTAGGTCGGTAGGTATGTAGGTAGATAAATAGATAGAAAAAGTGACGTACACGTTCTACGACATCCTACGTGTGTTTGTTTGTGCCTCGGGAACGCTCTCGATCACCGACGGGACGACCATTTTTACGGCAGTTCGCAATTTCAACGATAATTTTTACGACGAATGAGGAGGGGAAAAAGTGAAGAAAAAGGAAATAAATGAAAAAATAAAAAAGAGAAATGGAAAATATTTCAACGGTCTCGAGGAAACTTTTCGGCAAATTATTGCACGTGTTGGATGCGTGCACGGGTGTAATAAGAAAAAAAAAATAAATAAAAAAAAAAAAACCAAGAAAATTGTAATTTTTCGAAGTCAAACACCAACGTTATGAATATTAATTCAACCCTCGATGTTACTCGTGTAATATCTTTCTTTTTTAGTTTTGTTCCTTTTCTTTCTCTCTCCCTCTCTCTCTCTCTCTCTCTCTCTCATTCTCTCTCTCTCTCTCTCTCGTTCTCTCTCTCTCTCTCTCTCTCTCTCTCTCACTCTCTCTCTCTCTCTCCCTCTCTCTCTCTCTCTCTCTCTCTCTCTCTCTCTCTCTCTCTCTCTCTCTCTCTGGTTATCAAAGTGAAATTTATTTTGTGAGAAATTTTGTTCAAATGTATTATCTTGATTGATCGCTTTACATATAAAAAAAATAAAATAAAAAAACATCAAGAAAGAAACAGAGAGAGACAGAGAGAGAGAGAGAGAGAGAGAGAGAGAGAGAGAGAGACAGAGAGAGAGATAGAGAGAACGCAACACTGTGCGGAGGCGCCGGTCACGACGACTATCACGTGCTATTGATCCAGGAACGATGCACACAACCAACCCATTTGCGAAGAACGGGGTCTGACTGACTGACTAGTCGTAGAACGAACGGACGAACGAACGAACGAAGGAATGAAAGGAATGATCGTGCGTGTTAAATCTACGTGAAAAAAAAGGAACGTCTCGAAAGACAGGCTAGGCTAGGGCTAGGCTAGGCTAAGTCAGACCTGTAACAAACAGCGAACCATTGCTTTGGTGTCATCGGCCGTAGTGGAATTTAGGGGTTAAAAATTCAAAAGGGTGAACTCAAATCGTGCGCTAGTTGAACGACGCCACGACGTTTAGGGTGAGTTTGTCGGAGACGACGGATCGTTATCGTTAAACTCGTTACACATTCGTTGCCCTTATCGCTTTTATCTTCGTCGAGAATCTACGATCAATCGTTCGATCATCAACGAACGGATAATAACTTTGTCAGATGTATTGTCGTTATAAATTGTATCCGACGACGTTTCGTATATATATATATATAAAATAAACTCACGATATAAATGATCTTTTCTTTCTTTGTTTCTTTTTCCTTTTTTTTTGTATACAAATAAATACGATAACGTAAGGATAGAGCGAAGGACAAAATCTTACGTACACGCGAATAATTTTTCTTTGTTCAATACCTTCTCTGACCTCTAATCCAAACGAACGGAACGAATGGAGTAACAGGTGACTCCAATGCTCTCGGGATTATAGAGAGCCTGTAAAGTTGAAGGACTTTCAAATCGAATCGCTCCGTGGTCAGGAAACGAGAGAGAGAGGGAGAGAGAGAGAGAGAGAGAGAGAGAGAGAGAGAGAGAGAGAGAGAGAGAGAGAGGATAGAGAGAGAGAGAGAGAGAGAGCGAGAAAGAAATGATGAAAGAAGTAAAGAGAAACTCTGTGCTACTCTTCTCTGGTGGGGAAAGGTGAGGAGAGCCTGGGGGTTACGACCGAGAAACCAAAACAAACCGGGGCTCCCGTGTGTCGGCGCGTACAAGCCGCGTCGATCCGTGCTGTGTGCGTGGTGAAGGTCGCTCGGTGACCCTTCCCGAATACTACCACCACGCGTGTAGAGAGAGGCACACGGACGTTACGATATACGGGGTGGCACGAGAAAAATCTATGGAGATCAAGGGTAAGCATGCATATATATATATATATATATATATATATATATATATATATATATGTATATGTATATTCGTGTTTTCGGTCAAAACGGTTTCTTTCATTCTTTCTTTCTTCATTTCAATATAATTTCGTGTCGTTTCGTTTCATTATATTTCTTTTTTTTCTTTATTTATTTTTTTGTTTTCTCTCGAGAGGGAGAACGGCAATACTCAACCCTGCTCACGTCCTGTCCACCCACTCTTTTACTCTTAATACTCCACTCCACGATCCATCATTTGTCAACTCTTTCGCTCTTTCTCTCTCTCCTCGTCGACCTTTTTCTACCTCGACTGGAACGTCCTTCTCGTTGAATCGTGTCAAAACAGCACGAACGAAGTGCTCATGCTGTAAAGTTCTTCGTAAAGGTGGGGGTGGATAAGATAGGTAGAAAGATAGATAAATGGATGGATGGATGCATGGAAGGATGGATGGATGAATAGATAGATACGTGTGTGTGTTTGTTGTTGTTGTCGACGTCGTTTACGTCCTTGCTTGCTTGCTTGTTTGCTTACTTGCTTACTTGCTTGCTTACTTGCATGCCTACTTGCTTTTTTACTTGGGTGGGCTCTCTGGTCTCTCTCTTACAATCATCGTTCGACAGTCACCCATATTGAACGTATTAGCTTGCTCATAATCATTTTTATATGTATATCAGTTTCATATCTACATTTATACATCTACATACATACATACATACATACATACATACATATATATATATATATATATATATATATTTATGTATGTATGTATAATATATCAAATGAAAGATAAAAGAGATGTATTATCTCTGGAATTATTTAAAAAAAAAAAAGAGTAAGGGAAAAAACCGTAGATTCACGATCTCGAACTTTAATCTGCTCCTGATTTAAATAAACACGACACCCAACCCAACCGTAGACCATCGATAAGGACTCCGGCAATTAATTTCATTTTACGATCGATCGTGAGATTTTTCTCCTTTGTTTCTCTCTTTCTCTTTTGCTTATTTTATATAAATATACATATATATTTTTTTTTGTATCTTCTTTTCCCTTTTTGTACTTTTTTCTTTTTTTTTCTTAGAACCAAAACGAGACCTTCCGTATCCTATCTCGCCGTTACCCACTACCCTATAACCCTAATTGATGTCCCCCAACACCTTTCCTCTTCCTCCTCCTCCTCCTCCTTCTTATCATCCCCCTCCCGTTTCCTCGAAAGATCTCGCGTAGTATTCATCACGTGCGGCGTTATTCTCCCGTGAACGTCCTGCTCACGGAGGGGCGAATGAAATTAACGAAGAAACACGCATTAAAATAACGAGCTACTACGATCTTCTCCCCCGTTGGAAAGGGGGAGTAGGGGAGGGATAGGGTGGACCTAGGTGGCGGTAGTATGAGTGCGGGGTCAGGGGGAGAGATCGAATTCGACGTGAAAGTTAGCCGATTACGGTGTTCTGTATCCACCCCTCATCTCGGTGTTCCCTCTCTCTCTCCTCCAAACCTCAACCACGTTCTTCGTCTGCTTCTTCTTCTTCTTCTTCTTCTCCTCTGTCACACTTGCGTGCGCGCGCGCGCGCCCATGTACGAGGAGCATGGCGAAACGTCTTACGTAAAAGCTTGTGCACCACGCAAACTGAACGAACGAACGAACGAACGAGATAGATAGATAAATAGATAAGTAGGATGCTCGAAGAAAAGCATGGTTGAATCGATAGTATCAATTGAACGTTAATGTTTTCGAAAACGGAGAAGCATGTTTAAAAATTTTTTACATTCTTCGTGGGGGATCGATCCTCCGATGGAAAAAGAAAAAATTAGAGAGAGAGAGAGAGAGAGAGAGAGAGAGAGAGAGAGAGAGAGAGAGAGAGGATGCGCGTTTCATTGAAAAAAACAAATCAAATAAAAAATTATATCGAACGTAAGATGGGTTAACACGTTAAAAATGAAACCAGACGCTCGGTCTATCGAACGTGAAATTTTTATTTTTTCGATATATGCATTTATCGGTTATCGAAACTTTCATCACGGTATAAAAGCCGACGTAGGTATTTTTTTGCCCCGGTTTTTTCTTTTTTTTCCATTTCTCCTTCCCCTTCCCCTTCTCTTTTCGTTCAGAAAGTTAGAAACGAACGTTATCGAGAGCCGTACGTCCTTACGGATTAGTTTTGTTATTACAAAGAACGTTATTAACAATCGTGTCGTTGGTTCGTGGTATAAGTCGTAAACGATGTCGGGATATACGTTAAACGGATTCTAAAACGTCGTCTTTTATATTTATTGATCGAATGATTCTCTCTTTTCGATTTTTCTATTTGTCATTATTATGACACAAAAAAGTGAGTTTATTTTTTTTCTTCCTCTTCTTCTTATCTATCGCAGCTTTCCACCGAATCGTCTGGTTTCATTTTTAACGTGTTAACCCATCTTACGTTCGATATAATTTTCTATTTGTTTTTTTTTTTTTTTAATGAAACGCGAATCCCCCCCCCCTCTCTCTAATTTTTTCTTTTTCCATCGGAGGATCGATCCCCCACGAAGCATGTAAACAAATTTAAACAAGCTTCTCCTTTTTCGAAAACATTAACGTTCAATTGATACTATCGAATCAAGCATGCTTTTCTTCGAGCATCCTACTTGTCTATCTATCTATCTCGTTCGTTCGTTTAGTTTGCGTGGTGCACATGCTTTTACGTAAGAAATTTCGCCTATCTCCTCGTATGCGGGCGCGCGCGCGCGCACACACAAGTGGGATGGAGGAGAAGAAGAAGCAGACGACGAACGGTGTCGAGGGGTGGAGAAGAAAGAGATGAAACACCGTGGTGAGGGGAGGATACAAAACACCAGTATCGGCTAACTTTCTCCTTGAAATCGATCACTTTCCCTGTCCCCGCACTCCTACTACCGCCTCCTAGGTCCACCCTATCCTTCCCCTGCTGCCCCTTTCCATCGTGGAAGGAAATCGTAGTAGTTCGTTATTTTAATGCCTGTTTCTTCGTTAATCTTATTCGCCCTCCGTGAGAAGGACGTTCGCGGGAGAGTAATTATAAGAAAGTCGATTTCTTGTCGTTCGTTATTGGTTACACTCGGTTTCTTATCGTTGGTGAAGAATACTCGCCGCACGTGATAAATAATACGCGAGATCTTTCGAGGAAATGGGATAGGGAAGGTAAGAAGGAGGAGGAGGAAGAGGAAAGGTGTTGGGGAGCATCAATTAGGGTTATAGGGTAGTGGGTAACGGCGAGATAGGTGACGGGAGGTCCCGTTTCGGTTCTAAGAAAAAAAAAGAAAAAGTACAAAAAAGGGACAGAAGATAAAAAAATATATATATATATGTATATTTATATAAAAGAAGCAAAAGAGAGAGAGAGAGAGAGAGAGAGAGAGAAACAAAGGAGAAAAATCTCACGATCGATCGTAAAATGAAATTAATTGCCGGAGTCCTTATCGATGGCCTACGGTTGGGTTGGGTGGCGTGTTTATTTAAATCAGGAGCAGATTAAAGATCGAGATCGTGAATCTACGGTTCTTTCCCTTTCTCTTTTTTTTTTTTTGAAATAATTCCACAGATAATACATCTCTTTTATCTTTCATTTGATATATTATACATACATACATATATATATATGTGTGTGTATATACATATATGTATGTATCTATGTAGATGTATAAATGTAGATATGAAACTGATATACATATAAAAATGATTATCAGCAAGCTAATACGTTCAATATGGGAGACTGTCGAACGATGATTGTAAGAGAGAGACCAGAGTGTCCACCAAAGTAAAAAAGCAAGTAGGCATGCAAAGTAAGCAAGCAAGTAAGCAAGTATGCAAACAAGCAAGCAAACAAGGACGTAAACGACGTCGACAACAACAACAAACACACACACGTAGAATATCGTAGTACGTGTACGTCACTTTTTCTATCTATGTTTCTACCTATCTACCTACCTATCTATCTATCCATCCATCTATTCATCCATGCATCCATCCATCCATTTATCTATCTTTCTACCTATCTTATCCACCCCCACCTTTACGAAGAACTTTACAGCATGAGCACTTCGTTCGTGCTGTTTTGACACGATTCAACGAGGACGTTCCAGTCGAGGTATAAAAAGGTCGACGAGGAGAGAGAGAAAGAGCGAGAGAGAGAGAGAGAGAGAGAGAGAGAGAGAGAGAGAGAGTAAGAAAGAAAGAAATAAAAGAAAATAAAAAATACAAGAAGATAAAAAAAACCAAGAAAATTGTAATTTTTCGAAGTCAAACACCAACGATATGATTATTAATTCAACCCGTATCCTTTCGCTCGACGTTTCTCGTGTATTATCTTTCTTTTTTATTCTTCTTCTTTTCTTTTCTTTCTTTCTTTCTCTCTTTTTTCTCTACGTTATTCTCTCTCTCTCTCTCTCTCTCTCTCTCTCTCTCTCTCTCTCTCTCTCTCTCTCTCTCTCTCTCTCTCTCTCTCTCTCTCTCTCTGTCTCTCTCTCTTCGTCGTGACCAATCAATGTTTACTATCCGTGGCAATACACATTCCCAACAGCAAATCAGCTGGGATATGCACGAGCCGATCATCGGTTGAGAACGGGCGTGCTACTTAAGCGTGAAAACGATAAATTCAGCAACAGCAATAGCAACGCAACGTGCTGCTCCGTTCTTCGCAGTCTTGCAACGTGTCGTAGACAAGCCAGTTCTCCTCGGTTGAACCAAGTTGAGCAACGAACCACCACAGATTTCCCTCTTCTTCTACCACCTCCTCTACCACCTCCTTCTCCACCTTCTTTACTTCCTCCGCCCTTTCCTCCCCCCACCACGTAATTTCCCTTGCCGTACTCTAACTCCTTCTCCTTCTTCTGGTTCTCGTCGTTGTGTCGACGTCGTTTACGTCGTTGCTTGCTTGCTTCTTGCTTACTTCCTTACTTGCTTGCTTACTTACATGCTTCTTGCTTTCTTACTTGGGTGGGGTCATTGGTCTCTCGTTACAATCATCGTTCGACAGTCACCCATATTGAACGTATTAGCTTGCTCATAGTCATTTTTATATATATATCAGTTTCATATCTACATTTATACATCTACATACATACATACATATATATATATATATATATATATATATATATATATACATTCATATATATATGTATATATAATATATCAAATGAAAGATAAAAGACACGTACTATCTCTGGAATTATTTAAAAAAAAAAAAAGAAAAAAAAAAAAAAGAAAAAACCGTAGATCCACGATCTTGAATTTAATCTTCTGCCGATTTAAATAAACACGATACCCAACCCAACCGTAAACCATCGAGAAGGACTCCGGCAATTAATTTCATTTTACGATCGATCGTGAGATTTTTCTCCTTTGTTTCTCTCTCTCTCTCTCTCTTTCTCTCTCTCCCTCCCTCTTTTGCTTCTTCTACATAAATATATATATATATATATATATATATATATATATATATATATATATATATATATATTTTGTATCTTCTTTCCCTTTTTTGTACTTTTTCTTTTTTTTTTCTTAGAACCGAAACGAGACCTTCCGTCACCTATCTCGCCGTTACCCACTACCCTATAACCCTAATTGTGCCCCCCAACACCTTTCCTCTTCCTCCTCCGCCTCCTCCTTCTTATCATTCCCATCCCGCTTCCTCGAAAGATCTCGCGATCACGAGTAGCGTTAATCTTCCTCGAACGTCCCTCTCACGGCGTGGCGAATGAAATTAACGAAGAAACACTCATTAAAATAACGAGCTACTACGATTTTCTTCCCCTTTGGAACGGAGGAGTGGGGGAGGGGTAGGGTGGACCCTGGCGGTCGTAGTAGGAGTGCTGGGACATAGGAAGAGATCGATTTCGATGAGAAAGTTAGCCGATAATGGTGTTTTGTATCCTTCCCTCACCTCGGTATTCCATCTCTCTCTCCTACTCCCCTCGACACCGTTCTTCTGCTGCTTCTTCTGCTTTTTCTCCTTCTCCTCCGTCCCACTAGTGCGCGCGCGATATAGATAGATATATAGATAGGTAGATAAGTAGGATGCTCCATGAAAAGCATGTTTAATTCGATAGGATCAATTGAACGTTAATGTTTTCGAAAAAGGAGACGCTTGTTTAAAAATTTTTTACATTTTTTGTCGGCGATCGATCCTCTGATGGAAACAGAAAAAATTAGAGAGAGGGAGAGAGAGAGAGAGAGAGCGAGAGAGAGAGAGAGAGAGAGAGAGAGAGAGAGAGAGAGAGAGAGAGAAAGAAATAAATGAAGAAAGAAAGAAAGAAATAAACAGCACACCATGCTAATCTTCTCTAGCGCTGATAGGTGTGGAGAGGCAGGGGTAACGGCCAAGTAACCAAACAAACCGAGGCTCCCGTGTGTCGGCGCGTACGAGCCGCGTCGATCTGTGCCGCGTGCGTGGTGAAGGTCGCCCGTGACCCTTCCTAATTACTACCACCACGCGTGTAGAGAGTGGCACACGGACGTTTACGATCTGCGCGGTGGCGTGAGATAAATCTATGGAGATCAAAGCGTAAATATATATATATTAGTGTTTTCGGTCAAAACGGTTTCTTTCATTTTTTCTTTCTTCATTTTAATATATTTCATTATATTTCATTCTTTTCTTTATTTATATATTTGTTTTCTCGCGAAAGGAAGAACAGTGATACACTACCCTCCTCACGTCCCTGTCCCTCCCTTCTCTTACTCTTAATACTCTCCTCCACGGTCCATCGCTTGTCCTATCTCTCTCCCTCCTCGTCGATTTTTTTATACTTCGACTGGAACGTTCGTATCGTTAAATCGCGTCAAAACAGCACGAACGAAGCGCTCGTACTTTAAAGCTCCTCGTAAAGGTGGGGGTGGATAAGATAGGCAGATAGATAGTTAAATGGATGGATGGATAGATGAATACCTGGTAGGTAGGTAGATAAATAGATAGAAAAAGTGTCGCTCACGTACTACGATATCCTACGTGTGTTTGTTGGTGCCTGTTAACTGTATGCGTATATTAAGTTTTAAAGAGTGACCGTGGAACTAGCTGGATCGTGCGAGTTGTTACCGTTCACCGATTTACAATCTCGAAACGAAGGAACGGACGATCGGTGAACAGGATAAAGAGGGCTCTCAAGAACGTTCGTGGTTGTGCAAAGGAACACTTATTTTGTTACTCGTACTACCATAATAATAGACCTGCATAGTAGAATTCGATCTCTCATGAGAAGAAAAAGAAGAAGACGAAGAAGAAGAAGGAGGACGAGAACGAATAAAAATAGATATAGTATTATTTTATTTTCATTTTTTTTTCTTTTCAAAAAGAGAGACAACTTTGCTTTTGCTTCCCCCCTCCCCCCCGATAACGTACCTTTTTTATTTCCTTTCCTTTTTTTATTTTTTCTTTCCTTCTTTCTTTTAAATCAATGAGAAGAAGAAAAGAAAACAAAAAGAAACAAAAAAGGAAAACAAGAAATTCAAACGAACGGATAAAAAAGGACAAAAAAAAAGAAAAATAAAAGAGAAAAGGAAGAAAAGAAAAAAACAGAAGGAAGAAAATTGCAAGGAAAGAAATTTTTTTCTAATTGGACGCTACGATTGTTCGGGACGCGTGTACGCGATCGTAAAATTTATTCACGAGCACGTATGGGGTTCGTTCGAACAATTTTTATTATATTCTATGATCGATCGATCGATCCCAGGGCCTTGTCTATGTTGACACAGATACTAGAACACGATTGAGAAAAATAAAGAAAGAAGGAAAGAAAAAGGGAAAGACAAGGAGAAAGAGATGGATGGATGGATAGATAGATAGATAGATAGGTAGGTAGGTACGTAGGTAGGTAGATACGAGTCTCGTTCTGTCTGACAAAAAAAAAAGTGCAAGAAAAAAAAGGCAGAAAAAAGAGAGGGACAAATTTTATTATTATTATTATTATTATTATTATTATTATTATTATTATTATTTTTATTATTATTATTATTATTGATTATTATTATTATTATTATTATTATTATTATTATTATTATTGATTATTATTATTATTATTATTATTATTATTATTATTATTATTATTATTATTATTATTATTATTGATCATCATCATCATCATCATCATCATCATCATCATCATCATCATCATCATCATCATCATCATCATCATCATCATCATCATTATCATCATTATTATTATTTGATCGATTGTTGGTTATTATTGCAATTGTGTGCGATACGATTCAACATAACAGGAAGAAAGTGAGGTGAGGAGAAGATGGAGGAGGAGTAGGAGAAAGAGAAAGAGAAGGAGGAGAAGGTTTGTGGATGTAGAGGAAGTGTCTGGCGAGGTGAGTGGAGGAGTAAGGGAGGGGAAGAAGGATTTGGGAGAGTTCGATTTGCCGTGCGTAAAAAGACGGTCAGGATCTAAGACAACGAGAGGTTTGCTGTGCCAACACGTTCGTCGTCCTCTCTCTCTCTCTCTCTCTCTCTCTCTCTCTCTCTCTCACTATCTCTCTCCGGCAAATCCCCCAGCTCTCCTCACAGCATACCTTAACATCCGAGGTAAAAGTTTGAGAGAGTGAGAGTCACGGAGCAGTGAATCTCGTTCAAATCTTCGCGTTCCACGCTACATTTTTTCCTTTATCTTCTTTTCCCAATTCAACGTATTCAAACTTCGCGGTCGAAATAATATGGCAACGAAATTATATATTCACTCTCCTTCTCTCGAAATTTCATTCATACGAATATCACGGTTTCGTCGCACAGTTTCACCATCTTTCGGAGTTCACATTTTTGTTCCTTTTTAAATCGCGTTCGAAAAAGATTCTCGACAAAAGTTCGATTGTCGATCTCCCCTCACATATCTCCAAAAAAAAAAAATAAAGGAAAGTAATAACAAAAAAAAAAGAACTGATATCTCCGCGCGTCAGAAGATACAGAAAAGAGAAATGGGGTGGAAAAGAAGAAGAAATCATAAGAAGCGAATTTAACGATCGAATCAAAAACAATGCAAAAGAGAGAGAGAGAGAGAGAGAGAGAGAGAGAGAGAGAGAGAGAGAGAGAGAGAGAGAGAGAGACAAAAGTACACATCATTTCAACACAACAGAGAAAGAAAGAGAGAAAACTATATAACATAGCAGGAGACCTCGAGAGGTACTAAACGTTCTCAATCCGTAAGGCTTCTTCGTAACTTCATTATACATATGTACATATATGTATATATTTATATATATATATATATATATATATATATATATATATATATATATATGTGCAAGTCGTTACTGTTGTTAATCACGTTACTTAAGCCAAAAATAAAATGAAAATTAAAACAAAGGGATATACACGTGTGTGTGTGTGTGTGTGTGTAAATGAGAAAAATTTTCTCGATCAAATCGAAAACGAATATAAAGAAAAAAAAGAAACGAAAGAAAGAAAGAAATATTTGTATAAAAAATCGTAAATATTGATTGTCACAAAACTACAAATACATAACGAATGTAAATAAATATATTCGTGAATGCGATCGATCATCAAATGATTCATACGTGATCCCTCGAATTAGCCTATTACTAGGCTCTCTAAGTAGGTTTATTTTTCTTAACTGATAGTATTCGTAGTATACGTAGTACATCAGGAATAGGTCTAATCCGTCTAATTCGCGTGATACATTTGGAACGATTAGTGGAACCTTAACTCAACCAACGATTTCTCAGAGTCCCACAAACTATTATGCTTTCTGATATCGGTACCGCACCAAGCACCATATATACTCCTATTTCCAACCACGCATGCAGAGAAAGAGAGATAGAGAGAGAGAGAGAGAGAGAGAGAGAGAGAGAGAGAGAGAGAGCGAGAGCGAGAGGGAGAGAGGAGTGTATTATCTTTCCACGGTCTCTCTTTGAAAAACCTGTCCTCCCTCTACTTCGTTACTTACGGGGTCCCACCGGAATTCGATCATAAATGTATCCCGCATATACGTATTATATATATATATATATATATATATATATATATATATATATATATATATATATATAAAGTAACTACTACTCTACTTCTACCTTGTACTGTAACACACCACGTGATTCATCCGTGTAAAACCGAGTAACATGGAATGTGTCCTTGGGACAGTACGATATATATATATATAATATATTTAATCTATATACATAATATATATATATATATATATATATATATATATATATATGTAATCTAATAGCTACTATTAAACGTAACGTAGTAGGACGTATCCTGCGTACGTATGTATAATATAAACGAATATCTATATACCGAACGTAATGGTAATATAGTAGTTGTAGCGGTAGGGGTAATGGGGCGGTGGCGGCGGTGGCGGTAGTGTTGGTGGTAGTGGTAGACTCACTCTTCTTCCCCCACCATTTTCCTGTCGATGGACCCGACAGTAGGGTTCGTTCTTTTGTCAGTGGCTTTGGTCGCTTCGCTGTGTCATGTTCTCCCTCTCTAACTTTGCGTTGGTGGAGAACGTTGGTGAGAAAGAATTTATCCTTGTTTTCTTTATATTCTCTCTCTTACTTTTTTGCATTGTTTTTGATTCGATCGTTAAATTCGCTTCTTTTGATTTCTTCTTTTTTCTCCACTCACTTCTCTTTCCTGTATCTTCTGACGCGCGGAGATATCAGTTCTTATTTTTGTTATTACTTTCGTTTATTTTTTTTTTTGGAGATGTGTGAGGAAATCGAAAATCGAATTTTTGTCGAGAATTTTTCTCGTACGCGATTTAAAAAGGAACAAAAATTTGATCTCCAAAAGACGATGAAACTGTGCGACGAAACCGCGATATTCGTATGAATGAAGTTTCGAGAGAAGGAGAGTGGATACATAATTTCGTTGCGATATTATTTCAATTGCGAAGTATGAAGACGGTGAATTGGGGGAGAAAAAAAGAAGATAGAAGAAAAGTAGCGCGGAACGCGAAGATTTGAAAGAGATACACTGCTCCGTGAGTCTATCGGGACGAAACCGGCTGACTGCACGTTTCGAACGCGAGCGCGGGAGATTCTCCACGAAGATCCTCCACTCTCACCCTCTCTCA
This sequence comes from Dolichovespula sylvestris, assembly GCA_918808275.2. Taxonomy (NCBI): domain Eukaryota; kingdom Metazoa; phylum Arthropoda; class Insecta; order Hymenoptera; family Vespidae; genus Dolichovespula; species Dolichovespula sylvestris. Next base: position 180,189 of record CAKKNJ020000177.1, read on the forward strand.
CTTTTTACCTCGGATGCCAAGGTGTGCTGCGAGGAGAGCTGGAGGAGTTACCGGAGAGAGATAGTGAGAGAGAGAGAGAGAGAGGTTTCGTTTCATCGAATCTGCACGGCTCCTGCAAACGGCGGGTTCGACGATATTTCTCGATCACGTTCATCTGAAGGAACATTGACAAAATGACGGTGCTGTAAGAGTAACATATGTGACTGGGTTGAGTCTTCTTTTAACGAGGATCCCATAATCTCCTTCTTCTTCTTCTTCCTTTTATTTTTATATTTATTTTTCAACAGCTGACTCGTAGCAAAACATACACACCGACTCGAAACTCACCCTTCTTTGCGTTACTCGTCTCCCCTGCTAAAAGACACGTTATTCGATCAGCTGATAGTTCGTACATGTGTATCTGTGATAGCACGTGTGCTACATACACGTACGTACATACATACATACACACACGTACATATGTACTTACATATATACATACATAAGCGTATCTCGTGTTTATGATAACTCTCATGCTAATCGTTTGTTTTAATACTATGTCAAGTAATAAATCATTATAACGTGATACATATATATATATATATATATATATATATATATATATATATATATATAATAACATATAATACATATCATCCTTCGTTTGATAATATTTTCAAAATTTATTATTCATAATTTAATGCGATATATATTACGGTACGCGTTGTATAAATTGTATATATATAATTTGAAACATATCTTTTTGGTTTTTCTTTTTCTTTTTTGTCAGATCATTCTTTTAATTAACTAATTAATTAATTATTGAACGTCGTATATGACCCATTTTGCGTATGCGTATTAACTGTATATAATTTATCATATACCACATAATATATATATAAGAGAGAGAGAGAGAGAGAGAGAGAGAGAGAGAGAGAGAGAGAGAGAGAGGAGGAGGAAAAAATGAAAGAAAGAAATGAAGAAAGAAATAGTGAGAACTCCGTGCTACTTTTCTCTGTCGGGGAAAGGTGAGGAGAGCCAGGGGGTAACGGCCGAGAAACCAAAACAAACCGGGGCTCCCGTGTGTCGGCGCGTACAAGCCGCGTCGATCCGTGACGCGTGCGTGGTGAAGGTCACCCGTTGACACTTCCTTAATCTACCACCACGCGTGTAGAGAGAGGCACACAGACGTTAACGATATGCGCGGTGGCGCGAAAAATATCTATCGAGATCAATGCGTAAAGATATATATATATATATATATATATATATATATATATATGTATGTATGTATGTATGTATGTATATCGTGTTCTCCGTCAAAACGGTTTCTTTCATTCTTTCTTTCTTCATTATAATATAATTTTGTTTCGTTTCGTTTCGTTTCATTATATTTCTTTTTTTATTTATTTGTTTATTTGTTTTCTCGCGAGAGGAAGAACCGTGATACACTACCCTCCTCACGTCCCTGTCCCACCCCTCTCTTACTCGTAATACTGCGCTCCGCCGTCCATCACTTGTCCTATCTCTCTCTGTCTCCTCGACGATCTTTTTATACTTCGACTGGAACGTTCGTGTCGTTAAATCGCGTAAAAAAAACGCGCGATCGAAGCGCTCGTGCCTTAAAGCTCCTTGTAAAGGTGGGAGTGGATAAGATAGGTAGATAGATAGATAGATAGATAAATGGATGGATGGATGGATGTATGGATGAATAGATAGATAGATAGGTAGGTAGGTAGACAGATAAATAAATAGAAAATGTGCCGTACACATACTACGATATCCTACGTGTGTTTGTTTGTGCCTGTTAACTGTATGCGTATGTTAAGTTTTAAAGAGTGACCGTGGAACTAGCTGGATCGTGCGAGTTGTTACCGTTCACTGATTTACAATCTCGAAACGAAGGAACGGATGATCATTGAACAGGATAAAGAGGGTTCTCAAGGACGTTCGTGGTTGTGCAAGGGAACACTTATGTTGTAACTCGTACTACCATAGTAATAGACCTGCATAGTAGAATTCGATCTCTCATGAGAAGGAAAAGAAGAAGACGAAGAAGAAGGAAGACGAGAACGAATTAAAGTAGATGTATTATTTTATTTTCATTTTTTTTCTTTTCAAAAAGAGAGACAACTTTGCTTTTCCTTCCCCCCCCCCCGATCCCGTTCCTTTTTTATTTTCTTTCCTTTTTTTATTCTTTCTTTCCTTCTTTCTTTTAAATCAACGATTTCCTCTTCTTCTTCTTCTTCTTCTTCTTCTTCTTCTTCTTCTCGTCGTCTATCCAACAGAAGTATATAACGCGTATATTTGACATCGTGCGTATACGTGTCGTCGGTGTCTACGTACGAAGAGACCAAGTTATACGAGATCCTTTTCTTCGAATCGCGTTCAGTAGGCGGTTAGAATACTTTCATACCGTTAAACGTGACAAGAAAATCTAAACGTCTCTCGGACTACTCCTCGATCGACTCTAATCGCGCGACGATCGAAAGGATCACGCGCGATTAGTTATGATTACGCTAATACGATCGATCCTTATTTACATCGACAACTACGACGCTAACGATTCTCCGACGCGGCTTCTATCTACGTCTTTCCGTCGCGCGTTCGGTACGATTTAAAATCAGATACGGATAATCGAAATTACTCTTAAGGAACAGACCGATGATAATGTCGATGGTAAATTCAAATCGATGATAAGTTTACGTACTTTGAAAAAGGGAAATGTAAGTCGCAGATATCTCCCTTTTTTCTTCCCTTGCTTTACTTCTTTTTTCATTTTTTAAGATTTAGAAATACGAATTTTTCCAAACGACGCGACGACATTCTATTGGGATCCTAAACAATTATCCCAATCGACGATTATCATAATCAACGATCTAACGTCAAGTTTGGAATAAAAATATTGTCGACGTAATCGTCGACAGATGCGATTCTTGTCCATCGAATCACGACGTTCGCGATTCGAGTCGTGATCGAACGTTTCGTCCCCGTCCATACCATCCAACCCCCCCTCCACAGCGACAATTTTCGCGAAAGAAAAAAGAAAAAAAGAAAAAGAGGGAAAGGGAGCAACGAGTTTTCTACGAATACTTTGGTTCTTTTTCTTTTTCTTTTTCTTTTTCTTGTACAGAACGACACCGCGCGAAAAAAATGTCGCATGCTCGGGAACGCTCTCGATCACCGACGGGACGACCATTTTTACGGCCGTACGTAATGTTAACGATAATTTTTACGACGGAGGAAGAGGGGAAAAGGGGAAAAAAGGTAATAAATACAAAATTAAAAAAGGGAATTAGGAAATATTTCAACGGTCTCGAGGAAACGTTTCGACAAATTATTGCACGTGTTGGATGCGTACGCGGGTGTAATAAGAAAAAAAAATAGAAAATAAAAAAAGAAAAAAAAAGACCAAGAAAATTGTAAGTTTTCGAAGTCAAACACCAACGTTATGAATATTAATTCAACCCGTATCCTTTCGCTCGACGTTACTCGTGTAATATCTTTCTTTCTTATTTTTGTTCCTTTCCTTTCCCTCTCTCTCTCTCTCTCTCTCACTCTCTCTTTCTCTTTTCTGTATTGTTTTCGATTCGATCGTTAAATTCGCTTCTTTTGATTTCTTCTTTTTTCACCACCCACTTCTCTTTTCTGTATCTTCTGACGCGCGGAGATGTTTTTTTTTGTTATTACTTTCCTTTTTTTTTTTTTTGGAGAGATGTATGAGGAAATCGACATCAAAAACAGCGATCCTTTCCGCGCGAGATATTTCTGGAATTAAGGTAAGATGTGTTTACATAGTAGGAAACTGAGACGACCCGAGCAACGCGACGTTGGTGCTTTAAAGGTGACGTCAATGGTAAACGAAGGATCATTTGTAATTTATATTTTTACGTGGTTTGACATTTTGGTTATTTACATACACCATACACACACACACACACATACATACATACATACATACATACATACATACATACATACATACATACATACATACATACATACATACATACATACATACATACATACATACATACATACATACATACATACATACATACATACATACATACATACATACATACATACATACATACATACATACATACATACATACATACATACATACATACATACATACATACATACATACATACATACATACATACATACATACATACATACATACATACATACATACATACATACATACATACATACATACATACATACATACATACATACATACATACATACATACATACATACATACATACATACATACATACATACATGCATACATACATACATACATGCATACATACATGCATACATACGTACGTACATACATACATACATACATACGTACGTACGTACGTACATACATACATACATACATACGTACGTACTTACGCACATCAAACATACATATATACATAAATGTCATATGTACGAACAAAGGAAGAGACTTGTAGAGAAAGGAATTGGAGAGGAGAGAGAGAGAGAGAGAGAGAGAGAGAGAGAGAGAGAGAAAGAGAGAGAGAGAGAGCAAGAGAAAAGAAAAAGATTAAGGAACGAAAAGGAACACGCGAAAAGGCGGTTTACGACAAAATATTTCTTTTTTTTTTTCTCTCATCTCCTTTGTGCTCGCCAGACGTGAGACCACTCGATAGATACGTTGATAGGTCGGCGATGGCAGCGTCGGCGGGCAGGGGAGGAAGAGGGGGCGGATGGTAGTAGGGTTTTGTGTTATGAAGTGGTTGGCGGGGCAGAGGAGAACGTGCATCGAAGGGGGTAACGGCTACGTCGGTGAATCCAAGGATTACGTCACTGGCGACAGGTGTATCGCGCACGCGCTCGTGCATCTTCGGCAACGTACGTAACAGGGCCGACCAAAGATACCATCGGGTATCTTTAAACACGTCTATTGTTTAGACGTGTTTACATAGTAGGAAACTGAGACGACCCGAAGAACGCGACGTTGATTGCTTTAAGAGAGGTGATCTTAATGGTGAACGAAGGATCATTCGTAATTTATATTTTTGCGTATCAACGTTTTGGTTATTTACATACACACACACCTACATACATACATACAAGACCCATGCATACATACGTACAACACACATGCATACATACGTACATACATACATATATACGTACGTACGTACATATATACATACATTATACATAAATGTCATATGTACGACAAAGGAAGAGACTTGTAGAGAAAAGAGTTGGAGAGACGAGAGAGAGAGAGAGAGAGAGAGAGAGAGAGAGAAACATAATAGAATGAGATAAGCTATATTGATTTTGATTTAAGATACGCGATGATCTCGTTTCTACATAACCCGACAATGTTATCTCCCCGATGCGTACATAATCGCGATTATATGCTCATCCGTTATCATTCCTTCTTACGAATATACTCCAAACAAACTATCCTTATCGAATTTCTTTCGAGGACGGTATCGAATAGGTTAACGACGTGCTAATGAGCAAAACGCATTCGTGATTGTTGACGACGGGGCGGGACTATTTTTTTTCTTTTGAACTAAAATCGAAATTATCGTTACGTTGATATATATATATATATATCAATATATTATCAATATATAATATCAATATATCAATATATAATATATATATATCACATAGTTTCATTTTTTTTTCTTTTATTTTATTTTATTTCGTTTCTAACATATTAATATTTTATTCGAACATTTATAATTCATTTCGAATGCGAGATGAAGGAGAGAGAGAGAGAGAGAGAGAGAGAGAGAGAGAGAGAGAGAGAGAGAGAGAGAAAGAGAAAGAGCACGTAGCTTTCAAGTTGCGGGGAATGAACGGTCGAGCAAGGCAAACGCGAAGCAAGGTAAGGCAAGGCAAAGCAAAGTAAATGGAGGGCAATGTCTACCGGTCAACGTAGGTCTGTGACCGTTGCGATCGCTACCCCGCTTTATACGACGTGATCAGCGCGTATTATCTACGAGGGATGATGATGTCACGAAGAGGCATCCTTTATTCTCTTTCTCTTTCTCTTTCTGTCTGTCTCTATCTATCTCTCTCCATCTCTCTCTCTCTGTCTCTCTCTCTCTCTCTCTCTCTCTCTCTCTCTCTCTCTCTCTCTCTCTCTCTCTCGTTCTCTCTTTCACTCACTCATTCGCTCTTGCTCGAGTCTACTATCGGCAACATTGTATACCCCGTACACGATGCATCCACGACAGACACTCGGCAACCCTGTCATAGTTTACAACAATCCACGACGATTAACATTGAGCGCTATTCCGCCTTTGGGGTTAGCCAACTTTTTGTTTTATATACCTTCCCTCTACTTCTTTTACCCTCTTCCTTCTACTCCTACTCCATGTTCTCTTCGGTCACATTTCTCGCGTATTTATTTGATATATAAATTTCTTTGATATATACATATATATATATACATATATATATATATATATATATATATATATATATATATATATTATATATACATGTATGTACATATGTATAATGAAGTTACGAAGAAGCCTTACGGACTGAGAACGTTTAGTACCTCTCGAGGTCTCCTGCTATGTTATGTAGTTTTCTCTCTTTCTTTCTCTGTTGTGTTGAAATGATGTATGCTTTTGTCTCTCTCTCTCTCTCTTTCTCTCTCTCTTTTCTGCATTGTTTTTGATTCGATCGTTAAATTCGCTTCTTTTGAATTCTTCTTTTTTCACCACCCACTTCTCTTTTCTATATCTTCTGACGCGCGGAGATATCAGTTCTTTTTTTTGTTATTACTTTCCTTTATTTTTTATTTGGAGATATGTGAGGGGAGATCGAAAATCGAACTTTTATCGAGAATTTTTCTCGAACGCGAATAAAAAAGGAACAAAAATTGTTTGAACTCCAGAGATGGTGAAACTGTGCGACGAAACCGTGATATTTGTATGAATGAAGTTTCGAGAGAAAGAGAGTGGATATATAATTTCGTTGCGATATTGTTTCAATCGCGAAGTTTGAAGACGGTGAATTGGGAAAAAAGGAAGAAAGAAAAAAAAGTTGCGTGGAACGCAAAGATTTGAACGAGATACACTGCTCCGTGACTCTCACTCTCTCTAACTTTTACCTCGGATGGCAAGGTGTGCTGCGAGAAGAGCTGCAGGAGTTGCCGGAGGGAGATAGTGAGAGAGAGAGAGAGAGAGAGAGAGAGAGAGAGAGAGAGAGAGAGAGGTTTCGTTTCATCGAATCTGCACGGCTCCTGCAAACGGCGGGTTCGACGATATTTCTCGATCACGTTCATCTGAAGGAACATTGGCAAAATGACAGTGCCGGAAGAGTGAGTAACATATATGTCTGGGTTGCGTCTTCTTTTAACGGGGATCCTATAATCTCCTTCTTCTTCTTCTTCCTTTTATTTTTATATTTATTTTTCAACAGCTGACTCATAGCAAAACATACACACCGACTCGAAACTCACCCTTTTTTGCGTTACTCGTTGTCTCTGCTAAAAGACTCGTTATTCGATCAGCTGATAGTTCGTACATGTGTATCTGTGATAGCACATGTGCTACATACACGTACGTACATATATACATACACGCAAGTACATATGTACTTACATATATACATACATAAGCGTATCTCGTGTTTATGATAACTCTCATGCTAATTGTTTGTTTTAATATTATGTCAAGTAATAAATCATTATAACGTGATATATAATAACATATAATACATATCTTCCATCGTTTGATAATATTTTCCAAATTTATTATTCATTATTTAATGCGATATATATTACGATACGCGTTGTATAAATTGTATATATATAATTTGAAACATATCTTTTTGGTTTTTTTTCTTTTTTGTCAGATCATTCTTTTAATTAATTAATTAATTAATTTTTGCACGTCGTATATGACCCATTTTGCGTATGCGTATTAACTCTATATAATTTATCATATACCACACAATATATATATAAGAGAGAGAGAGAGAGAGAGAGAGAGAGAGAGAGAGAGAGAGAGAGAGAGAAAGAGAGAGAGAAGGAAAGAATGAAAGAAAGAAATGAAGAAAGAAATAGTGAGAACCCAAAAAACAGTGAGAAACCAAAACAAACCAGGGCTCTCGTTTGTCGGCGCGTACGAGCCGTGTGCGTGGTGAAGGTCGGCCGTTTACCCATCCTTAATACTACCACCACGCGTGAAAAGAGAGGCACACGGACGTTACGATCTACGGGGTGGCGCGAGAAAAACCTATAGAGATCCAAGCGTAATATATATATATATATATTGAATATCATTTCAATAATTCAATATAATTTCGTATGTATTATTTTTTGTATGTATGTAAAATATATCAAATGAAAGTTAAAAGAGACGTATTATCTCTGGAATTATATAAAAAAAAAAAAAAAAAAAAAAAAAAGAAAAAACCGTATATTCACGATCTTGAACTTAATCTTCTGCCGATTTAATTAAACACGATACCCAACCCAACCATAAACCATCGAGATGGACTCCGGCAATTAATTTCATTTTACGATCGATCGTGAGATTTTTCTCTTTTGTCTCTCTCTCTCTCTCTCTCTCTCTCCCCCCTCCCTCTTTTGCTTCTTTTATATATATATATAGATTTTTTTTTGTATCTTCTTTCCATTTTTTGTACTTTTTTTTTTTTTTTCTTAGAACCGAAACGAGACCTTCCGTCACCTATCTCGCCGTTACCCACGACCCTATAACCCTAATTGTGCCCCCCAACACCTTTCCTCTTCCTCCTCCGCCTCGTCCTTCTTATTATTCACCTCCCGCTTCCTCGAAAGATCTCGCGTAGTATTCATCACGAGTGGCGTTATTTTACCTCGAACGTCCCTCTCACGGAACGGCGAATGAAATTAACGAAAAAACACGCATTAAAATAACGAGCTACTACGATTTTCTTCCCCTTTGGAACGGGGGAGTAGGGGAGGGGTAGGGTGGGCCCTGGCGGTCGTAGTAAGAGTGCGGGGACAGAGGAAGAGATCGATTTCGATGAGAAAGTTAGCCGATTAGTGTGCTTTGTATCCTCCCCTCACTTCGGTCTTCCATCTCTCTCTCCTACTCCCCTCGCTCCCGTTCTTTGGCTGCTTCTTCTGCTTCTTCTCCTTCTCCTCCGTCCCACTTGTGCGCGCGTGAGATAGATAGATATATAGATAGATAGATATATAGATAGGTAGATAAGTAGGATGCTCGATGAAAAGCATGTTTAATTCGATAGTATCAATTGAACGTTAATGTTTTCGAAAAAGGAGACGCATGTTTAAAAATTTTTTACATTCTTTGTCGGCGATCGATCCTCTGATGGAAAAAGAAAAAATTAGAGAGAGAGAGAGAGAGAGAGAGAGAGAGAGAGAGAGAGAGAGAGAGAGAGAGAGAGAGAGAGAGAGAGAGGTTGCGCGTTTCATTGACAAAAAAAATCAAATAAAAAATTATATCGAACGTAAGAAGGGTTAACACGTTACAAATGAAACCAGAAGCTCGTTCTATCAAACGTGAAATTTTTATTTTTTCGATAAATGCATTCATCGGTTATCGAAACTTTCACCACGACCTATAAGTCGACGTAGGTATATTTTTGCCCCGGTTTTTTCTTTCCTATTATCTTTTTTTTCATTTTTCCTTCCTCTTCCCCTTCACTCTTTGTCTAAAAAGTTAGAAACGAACGTTATTCGAAATCGAGAGGCGTACGTCCTTACGGATTAGTTTTGTTATTAGAACCGAACGTTGATTAACAATCGTGACGTTGGTTCTTGGTATAAGTCGTAAACGATGTCGGGATATACGTTAAACGGACTGTAAAATGTCGTTTTTTATATTTATTGATCGAAAGATTCTCTCTTTTCGATGTTTATTATTTGTCATTATTATCCACATCCCTTAACCGAGATATGATGCATTTTTAAAAAATCTCTTCCCTTCTCTTCGTACGAGTCTCGTTCTGTCTGACGAAAAAAAGTACAAGAAAAAAAAGGCATAAAGAAGAAAGGGACAAATATAAAGGAGAACAAAAAGTGGGGACAAAAGGAATAATGCGTCGATGTCGTTAAGGTCACTCATTTCTGAAGAGACATTATTTTCTTTCCTCCTCTCCTTCTTATCTATCGGAGCTTTTCACCGAATCGATATTATTATTATTATTATTATTATTATTATTATTATTTTTATTATTATTACTATTGTTATTGTTATTGTTATTGTTATTGTTATTGTTATTGTTAATGTTATTGTTATTGTTATTGTTATTGTTATTGGTATTGTTATTTTTATTGTTATTTTTAATATTATTGTTATTGTTATTATTATTATTAATACGTAATATCTTTTTCTCCCCCCTTTTTTTACTTTCTTCTCCTTTATTTCTCCTCTCCCTCTCTTTGTCTCTCACACTTACCCACCTCACCCATATCGCAGAGTGCGTCTTCTTCTATCGTTCGATGCTTCTCACCGAGATAACAGATTACTACCGAACGGGTATGCTATAGCTTTTACACGTTCGCGAGACTGAAGTTCGAGGTAAAACTCGACCAATCGATACGACGCTTGCGTCCACGTATCCCGGATCTCTTGGCCGTTGTTTTCGAGTCTTGTCTTACGAGACCTGCTGATGGTCCCTTGCACGAAGCAACTTCTTTTTCACTTCATAAAGCGGTCGGTCGGTCTACTTCGTTATCGAGTTGGCGTTTAAATGTCCATAGACGTTTCTTTCTCTCTTTTCTTTTCCTCTCTTTCTTTTTTCCCTTTCTTTCTATTATTTATTTATTTATTTATTTATTTATTTATTTATTTATTTATTTATTTCGTATTCGTTCTCCTTTTCGTTTTCGTTTTAGCTTTCGTTTTAGTTTTCGTTTTCGTTTCCGTCTTTGGTTTAGTTTCTTTATTCTTTATAACTCGCGATCAATTCGATCTCAACACGGCTCTAGATATTCTTTTCAAGAATACTCTCTTTTTTTTTCAATCTGTTTATACTTACGTACGTACCCTACGTATGGTGGATGAGGGAGCTGGAAAAGAAGAGAGGGGAGGAAAGGATGAGGGAGAACGGGGGAAGGGAAGAATGGGAGTGTGAATCGGAAAGGAGGTGAATGTCTGTATGTGTGTGTGGAACCGGAAGCCCATGGTCAGGGAACTAGAGCTCTCTCTCTCTCTCTCTCTCTAGGGTAGTAAATTTAGTTTAGCAATAAAATTATTAGTTGTTAAATTAGGTTAAGTTGTTATGTGATTAATAGATTATATTAAGTTGACTAGTAAGTAAGATAGTTTTAAGTTAGCTATAAGGTAGATTTAGATAGATGTAAGTGGATGTAAATATGGACATGGGTGTGGAGGCTAGGGGGAGTGAGGAGGAGATTGTAAAAGGATTGCAAGAGGTTTGGGTACGCTCCTCGGGGATTTTTGATTTTTTTTCGCACGTGACTCAATAATGGCAAAATCTGAGTCAGTGAGAGAAAAAAAAATATATTTTGTCGCCATCCGTCTTTTCGCGCGTTACTTTTCGTTCCGTTTTCTTTTTCTTTTCTCTCACTCTTTCTCTCTCTTTCTCTCTCTCTCTCTCTATCTCCCTTTCTCTGATTTGGAAAAGAGAAAGAGAGAGAGAGAAAGAGATACATATGTATATTATGCTATTATCGATCGACGTTCGTAGAAACGATTGAAGCTAAAGACTGAATGACGTACAACAGGTATAACGAAATAATTAGAGATTAAACGGAATAATTGAAAAATATTTTGTTGTTGTTTCTTTTTCCTTGTTTGTTTCTCTTCTTTTTCCTTTTATGTCGTTTCTTTTCTCTTTCTTCGCCTTTTCTCTCGATTCTTCTCGTTTTATCGAAACAATAAAAATTCATCGAACCGACACAACACGTCGAGGTTGTAAGATAATATGAGGTTTTTACGTACATATACATACATATATATATATATATATATATATATATATATATATATATGTATATACGTATGTATATTTTTGTATTTCGCAGAGAGAAAGATAACGGACTTGGTAATTTATTACGTATATTGCTTGAAGGCATAGGCGCTTCAGAGACAGCGAACGCAAAGCAAATCGCTTCGACATATGGTTATATATATATATATATATATATATATATATATATATATATATTAACATATTATATATATATATATATATATATATATATATATATATTTATATTATTTACATTCGAAATACATAGACATTTATTTACGCGCGCGCATACATACATATACAGGTGTCGTAAAACGCTATTATTACGATTTCGATCAGCGAACGTTAAGATAAACGTCAAGATAGATTTCCGTAGGCTCCATCGACGAGACGAAATACGCCTATCGAAATACCGAGTTGCCACTGTCGTCTGTCTTCGATGTTTTTCTTCGAGTGCTTTTCTTTGAGTGCGTATGCACATATATATTATGTATATATCATACATATTATATATATAAATATAGAAATACATACACATACATTATTCGTCAAAGAACAGAACATTATTTCGATATCTTCTTTTTCATTTTTTTTTGTCGATTGGAGCTTATCTAACATGATTTCAAATAGGATCGATATTTCAAAGAGATATATTATTATAGCAAATATATATTGTAGCAAATTATTTACACGCGTTATTATATTTGTATAACCAGGCGTTCGTTGAATTTAATGAAAGAAAGATACGAAGTAGTATCGGTTATGCAGCACGCGTAATATCTCGTATTTACGAGAGAACACTTTAGAGTGCGGTCAGGAGGAAGAAATCTGACGCAAGCAAGACGACGACGGCTCGTAATTCCCTTCTCGCTTCATCGTCCACATGTAGCACGTAAAAATACGTAAATACATACACACGTACGCTTTTAAACCCTGGAAAATATTGATAAAACGGGCACGGGGAAAAATTAAACTTACTGAAAAATTTTCGAAAAAGAAAAAAACATTGAGGAGAAAGATCATTTCCGAATGATTTGAATTCGACGCTCGTTAGAAAAGAGTTTAGAGGAAGAAAGAGGGAAAGAAAGAAAAAATAACGAAAAAAGGCGAAGAGCGAGAGCTTTTCGCTGTTCCTTTGTTTACATCGGGCCGGTGGCGGCGGCGACGGTGGTGGCGTCTGCCGAGACCGAAAGAGAGTGGGTGAGAAGGAGAGAGAGGGAAAGAGATAGAGAGTGAGTGAGAGAAAACGCAACACGGTGCGGAGGCGCCGGTCACGACGACTGTCACGTGCTATAGATCCAGGAATGTTGCACACAACCAACCCATTTGCGAAGGACGGGGTCTGCCTGACTGACTAGTCGTAGAACGAACGAACGAACGAACGAAAAAAGGAATGAAAGGAATGATCGTGCGTGTTAAATCTACGTGAAAAAAAAGGAACGTCTCGAAAGACCTTAGGCTAGGCTAGGGCTAGGCTAGGCTAAGTCAGACCTGTAACAAACAGCGAACCATTGCTTTAGTGTCATCGGCTGTAGTAGAATTTAGGGGTTAAAAATTCAAAAGGGAGAACTCGAATCGTGCGCTAGCTGAACGACGCCACGACGTTTAAGGTGAGTTTGTCGGAGACGACGGATCGTTATCGTTAAACTCGTTACACATTCGTTGCCCTTATCGCTTTTATCTTCGTCGAGAATCTACGATCGACCGTTCGAACATCAACGAACGGATAATAACTTTGTCAGATGTATTGTCGTTATAAATTGTATCCGACGAAGTTTCGTATATATGTATAGTATGTGTATATATATATATATATATATATATATATATATATACATAGGAGATTAACTCACGATATAAATGATCTTTTCTCTTTTTTTCTTTTTTTTTGTATACAAATAAATACGATAACGTAAAGATAGAGCGAAGGACAAAATCTTACTTACACACGAATCATTTTTCTTTGTTCAATACCTTCTCTGACCTCTATTCCACACGAACGGAACGAATGGAGTAACAGGTGACTCGAATGCTCTCGCGATTATAGCGAGCCTGTGAAGTTGAAGGACTTTCAAATCGAATCGCTCCGTGGTCAGGAAACGAGAGAGAGAGAGAGAGAGAGAGAGAGAGAGAGAGAAAGAGAGAGAGAGAGAGAGAGAGAGAGAGAGAGAGATGGAGAGAGAGAGAGAGAGATGGAGAGAGATAGATAGAGACAGACAGAAAGAGAAAGAGAAAGAGAATAAAGGATGCCTCCTCGTGACATCATCATCCCTCGTAGACGATACGCGCTGATCACGTCGTATAAAGCGGGGTAGCGATCGCAACGGTCACAGACCTACGTTGACCGGTAGACATTGCCCTCCATTTACTTTGCTTTGCCTTGCCTTACCTTGCTTCGCGTTTGCCTTGCTCGACCGTTCATTCCCCGCAACTTGAAAGCTACGTGCTCTTTCTCTTTCTCTCTCTCTCTCTCTCTCTCTCTCTCTCTCTCTCTCTCTCTTTCTCTGTTTCTCTCTTTCGTTCTCTCTTCTTCTCTTCTGTCGCGTTGCACGAAGACGAGAACGACGACGAGGACAATCTCAGCACAGTGATTTTGTTACGGTTCGATCCATCCGCCACGTCTTCAACGTTCGGTCTTTTTGACCGAGATATTCGTACGAGGAGAACGATACGCAATTTCTTGCTTGCTTCGCGATAACGGTATCCCAGTTTCGATATATATATATATATATATATATATATATATATATATATATATATAAATCAAATACATTTATATATCAAATAAATACGCGAGATATGTCGCTGATCAGGACGTGGAGTAGGAGGAGTAGGAGGAGAAGGAAGAGGGTAAAAGAAGTAGTGGGAAGGTATATGAAACAAAAAGTTGGCTCACCCCAAAGAGGGAGTAGCGTACAATGTTGATCGTTTGGTTTCTAAGCTATAACAGGTTTGCCGAGTGTCTTTCATAGATGCATCGTGAACGGTGTATACAATGTTGCCGATAGTGGACTCGAGAAAGAGCGAAAGACTGAGTGAGAAAGAAAGAGAGAGAGAGAGAGTAAGAAAGAACGAAAGAAGTAAAGAAAACTCCGTGCTACTCATCTTTGGTGGGGATAGGTGAGGAGAGCCTGGGGCTAACGGCCGAAAAACCAAAACAAACCGAGCCTCCCGTGTGTCGGCGCATATGAGTCGCGTCGACCCGTGCGTGCCGTGTGCATGGTGAAGGTCGGCCGTTTATCCTTCCTTAATACTACCACCCCGCGTGTAGAGAGAGGTACACGGACGTTACGATCTACGGGGTGGCGCGAGAAAAATCTATGGAGATCAAGGGTAAGCATGTATATATATATATATATATGTATGTATGTATGTATGTATATTTGTGTTCTCGGTCAAAACGGTTTCTTTCATTCTTTCTTTCTTCATTTCAATATAATTTCGTTTCGTTTCGTTTCATTATATTTCTTTTTTTTCTTTATTTATTTTTTGGTTTTCTCTCGAGAGGGAGAACGGCGATACACTACCCTGCTCACGTCCTGTCCACCCACTCTCTTACTCTTAATACTCCACTCCACGGTCCATCACTTGTCGACTCTTTCTCTCTCTCTCTCTCTCTCTCTCTCTCTCTCTCTCTCGCTCTTTCTCTCTCTCCTCGTCGACCTTTTTATACCTCGACTGGAACGTCCTTCTCGTTGAATCGTGTCAAAACAGCACGAACGAAGTGCTCATGCTGTAAAGTTCTTCGTAAAGGTGGGGGTGGATAAGATAGGTAGAAAGATAGATAAATGGATGGATGGATGGATGGATGGAAAGATAGATAGGTAGGTAGATAGGTAGAAATATAAATAGAAAAAGTGACGTACACGTACTACGTTATTCTACGTGTGTGTGTTTGTTGTTGTTGTCGACGTCGTTTACGTCCTTGCTTGCTTGCTTGTTTGCTTACTTGCTTGCTTACTTGCATGCTTACTTGCTGTCTTACTAGGGTGGGGTCTCTGGTCTCTCTCTTACAATCATCGTTCGACAGTCACCCATATTGAACGTATTAGCTTGATCATAATCACTTTTATATGTATATCAGTTTCATATCTACATTTATACATCTGCATATAAATAAAAGAGATAAAAGAAATGTATTATCTCTGGAATTATTTAAAAAAAAAAAAGACAATGGGAAAGAACCTTAGACCCACGATCTTGAACGTTAATCTACTTCCGATTTAAATAAACACGATACCCCCAACCCAAACGTAAACCGTCGAGGATCCGGCAATTAATTTCATCTTTCGATCGATAACGAGATTTTTCTCCTTTGTTTCTCTCTCTCTCTCTCTCTCTTTCTCTCTCTTTTTTGCTTCTTTTATATAAATATATATATATATATTTTTTCTTTTGTACCTTCTTTTCCTTTTTGGTACTTTTTTCTTTCTTTTTTCTTAGAACCATAACGAGACCCTCCGTCACCTATCTCGCCGTTACCCACAACCATATAAACCTAATTGATGACCACCAACACCTTTCCTCTTCCTCCTCTTCATCCTCCTTCTTATCATCCCCCTCCCTTTTAAGGAGCTTTAAGGCACGCGCGCTTCGATCGCGCGTTTTTTTTTACGTGATTTAACGACACGAACGTTCCAGTCGAAATCATAAAAAGATCGACGAGGAGAGAGAGAGAGAGAGAGAGAGAGAGAGAGAGAGAGAGAGAGAGAGAGAGAGAGGACAACCGATGGTCGGTGGAGGGGAGTATTAACAGTAAGTCAGTGGCGTGATAGGGACGTGAGGAGGGTAGTGTATGATGTTCTTCCTCTCGCGAGAAAACAAATATATAAATAAAGAAAAGAATGAAATATAATGAAACGAAACGAAACGAAATTATATTGAAATGAAGAAAAAGAGAATGAAAGAAACCGTTTTGACCGAGAACACTAATTTACGTATATATATATATATATATATATATATATATATATATATATATATACACATATATTTACGCTTTGATCTCCATAGATTTTTTTCTCGCCACCGCGCAGATCGTAACGTCTGTGTGCCACTTTCTACACGCGTGGTGGTAGTATTCCGGAAGGGTCACGGGCGACCTTCGCCACGCACGCGGCACGGATCGACGCGGCTCGTACGCGCCGACACACGGGATCCCCGGTTTGTTTTGGTTTCTCGGCCGTTACCCCTAGACTTTCCTCACCTATCCCCGCCAGAGAAGATTAGCATGGTGTGCTGTTTATATCTATCTTTCTTTCTTTCTCTCTCTCTCTCTCTCTCTCTCTCTCTCTCTCTCTCTCTCTCTTTCTCTCTCTCTCTCTCTCTCCCTATCTCTCTCTCACTCTTTCTCTTTCTCTCTTTCTCGAGTCCACTATCGGCAACATTGTATACCCCGTACAGGATGCATCCACGAAAGACACTCGGCAACCCTGTTATAGCTTACATACCACACGATCAACATTGTACGCTACTCCCTCTTTGGGGTGAGCCAACTTTTTGTTTCATATATCCTCCCTCTACTTCTTTTACCCTCTTCCTTCTCCTCCTGATCCTCCTACTCCACGTCCTCATCAGCCATATTTCTCGCGTATTTATTTGATATATAAATGTATTTGATATATATATATATATATATATATATATATATATATATATCGAAACTGGGATACCGTTATTGCGAAGCAAGCAGGAAATTGCGTATCGTTCTCCCCGTACGAATATCTCGGTCAAAAACGCCGAACGTTGAAGACGTGGCGGATAGATTGAATCGTAACAAAATCACTGTGCTGAGATTGTCCTCGTCGTCGTCCTCGTCTTCGTGCAACGCGACAGAAGAGAAGAAGAGAGAACGAAGAGAGAGAGAGAGAGAGAGAGAGAGAGAGAGAGAGAGAGAGAGAGAGAGAGAAAGAGCACGTAGCTTTCAAGTTGCGGGGAATGAACGGTCGAGCAAGGCAAATGCGTAGCAAGGTGAGGCAAGGCAAAGCAAAGTAAATGGAGCGCAATGTCTCCCGGTCAACGTAGGTCTGTAACCGTCGCGATCGCTTCCCCGCTTTATACGACGTGATCAGCGCGTATCGTCTACGAGGGATGATGATGTCACGTGGAGGCATCCTTTATTCTCTTTCTCTTTCTCTTTCTGTCTGTCTCTATCTATCTTTCTCCATCTCTCTCTCTCTCTCTCTCTCTCTCTCTCTCTCTCTCTCTCTCTCTCTCTTTCTCCCTCTCTCTCTCTCTCTCTTTCTCCCTCTCTCTCTCCTCGTCGTAACCAATCAATGCTTACTATCCGTGGAAATACACTTGCCCAACGGCAAACCACCACGATTACGAGGCATGGGGAGGAAAGGGCGGTGGAAGTAGAGAAGGTGGAGAAGGAGGTGGTAGAGGAGGTGGTAGAAGAAGAGCGAAATCTGTCGTGGTTCGCTGCTCAACTTGGTTCAACCGTGGAGAACCGGCGTGTCTACGACGACGTGTCAATGCTGCGAAGAACGGAGCACCGCGTTGCCGTTTCTGTTGCTGTTGTTGATTTAATCGTTGTCACGCTTAAGTAGCCCACTCGTTCTCGACCGATGATCGGCTCGTGCATACCCCAGCTGATTTGCCGTTGGGCATGTGTATTGCCACGGATAGTAAGCATTGATTGGTTACGACAAAGAGAGAGAGAGAGGGAGAGAGAGAGAGAGAGAGAGAGAGAGAGAGAGAGAGAGGACAATCGATGGACGGTGGAGGGGAGTATTAACAGTAAGAGAGTGATGGGACAGGGAGGTGAGGAAGGTAGTGTATCATGTTCTTCCTCTCGCGAGAAAACAAATAAATAAATAAAGAAAAAAAAGAAGTAGAATGAAACAAAATAAAATGAAACGAAATTATATTGAAGTGAAGAAAGAAAGAATGAAAGAAAACGTTTTGACCGAGAACACGAATATAAATATATATGTATATATTTACGCTTGGATCTCCATAGATATTTCTCGCGCCACCCCGTAGATCGTAACGTCCGTGTGCCTCTCTCTACATGCGTGGTGGTAGATTAAGGAAGGGCTCAATGGGCGACCTTCACCACGCACACGGCACGCACGGATCGACGCGACTCGTACGCGCCGACACACGGGAGCCCCGGTTTGTTTTGGTTTCTCGTTCGTTACCCCCAGCCTCTCCTCTCCAATCCCCACCAGAGAAGAGTAGCACGGAGTTCTCTTTACTTCTTTCGTCATTTCTTTCTCTCTCTCTCTCTCTCTCTCTCTCTCTCTCTCTCTCTCTGTATCTCTCTTTTCTGCATTGTTTTTGATTCGATCATTAAATTTACTTCTTTTGATTTCTTCTTTTTTCACCACCCACTTCTCTTTTCTGTATCTTCTGACGCGCGGAGATATCAGTTTTTTTTTTGTTATTATTTTCGTTTATTTTTTTTTTTTTCTTGGAGAGATGTGTGAGTTTGAAGACGGTGAATTGGGAAAAGAAGATAAAAGAAAAAATGTAGCGTGGAACGCGAAGATTTGAACGAGATTCACTGCACCGTGACTCTCACTCTCTCTAACTTTTACCTCGGATGTTAAGGTGTGCTGCGAGGAGAGCCGGGGGAGTTGTCGGAGAGAGAGAGTGAGAGAGAGAGAGAGAGAGAGAGAGAGAGAGAGCTTATCTGAAGGAACATTGACAAAATGACAGTGCCGGAAGTGTGAGTAACATATATGTCTGGTGTGACTTAAAAAAATGAATAAAAAAAAATATCAGAAACAAAAGAAAAGGGAGAAAAAACTTAGCGAACGGTCGAAAAAATGTCCAATATCTCTCTTTTTTTCGTCTCATATCTATTCCCACTTCTCTTATATATTATGTTTATAAATTAAAAAAAAAAAAAAAAGAAAAAGAAAAACCTCCGATAGGTTTCGTTGCGTCGTGTTTCTCTCTCTCTCTCTCTCTCTCTCTCTCTCTCTCTCTCTCTATCTCTAGTTTTTTTTTAGTCATGACACTCGTTTTACATTAGTGAACCTTTCTTATATTGTGTTTGTGTGTGTGTATTCGAAACTAATATTACCACGGACAATGTGTTCGCACGTAATAATAATAGGTGGAGTTCAATCTAGTTAATTCGGGATTTTTCGCGCTGCATCATCGTCATCGTCATCACCATGACTTTGTGTGTGTGTGTGTGTGTGTGGGTGGGTGCGTGCGTGCGTGTGTGTGCGTGCGTGCGTGCGTGCGTGTGTGTCATAGGAAATGTATTTGTATTTTATCAAGCTTGCAACCTTCTTCAAAGGGTTGTCAAATCAAATTATACGCGTGGTTGGCACATATACTCGCAAATAAATCACTTGGCGTTGAAGGTCGTGTTACGCACGTTTATGGATTATTATTTTCAAATATATCGAGTTCGAGTTATTGATCGTTTCTGAACGACGACGATTCTCCACTCGAAATCATGCCCGAGGTAATATCTAACGAGGATCAACTTCGATGGTAACGTATTAAATGTACGTCTATTGTATTATTCGAATACTGTCACATTATTATTGTTACAACAATCATCGTTACAATAATACGCGAGAAAACGAAGGTCGATAAAGGAAAGCGTTTGTTATCATCCGCAAGATGAAGCACCATATAAATCGATTATGCAACGATCTGATAAGTAATTTACTCCGTATAACATTCTTCGAGCGTAATTTCCCCCTCCACCCTACCGTTAGAAATACCAAATTCGTGAATTATTAATTTCTACGAGTGATAGTTATCACGAAAATTATCTGTAGAATCTTTTCAAAATGTGTTCTCGTTTGTTGGAGAGGAAAAAAAGAAGAGAAAAAATATTAGCGTCGCTCTTCTACATGTGACCAGCAATATCCTCGATTTGTGGAAAGATGAAAAAAAGGGGGTCGGGGAAAAGAGAGGGGGAAAAAAGAAGAAGAAACAGAATGGTAACTCGACATTAAAAACAGCGATCCTTTGCGCGCGAGATGTTTCTGGAATTAAGGTAAGACGTGTTTACATAGTAGGAAACTGAGACGACCCGAGCAACGCGACGTTGGTGCTTTAAAAGGTGACGTCAATGGCAAACGAAGGATCATTTGTAATTTATATTTTTGCGTGGTTCGACATTTTGGTTATTTACATACACACACCAACATACATACACACATACATACATACATACATATATACATACATACAACATACATACATACATACATACATACATACATACATACATACATACATACATACATACATACATACATACATACATACATACATACATACATACATACATACATACATACATGCATGCATGCATACATACCTATGTACATACATACATACATACATACATACATACGTACGTACTTACGTACATACAAACATACATATGTACATAATTGTCATATGTACCAACGAAGGAAGAGACTTGTAGAGAAAGGAATTGGAGAGGAGAGAGAGAGAGAGAGAGAGAGAGAGAGAGAGAGACAGAGAGAGAGAGAGAGAGAGAGAGAGAGAGAGAGAGAGAGAGTGAGAAAAGAAAAAGATTAAGGAACGAAAAGGAACACGCGAAAAGGCGGTTTACGACAAAATATTTCTTTTTTTTTCTCTCTTCTCCTTCTTTGTGCTCGCCAGACGTGAGATCACTCGATAGATACGTTGATCGGTCGGCGATGGTGGCGTCGGCGGGCAGGGGGGAGAGGAGGGGGCGGAAGGTAGTAGGGTTTTGTGTTATGAATGGTTGGCGGGGCAGAGGAGAACGTGCATCGAAGGGGGTAACGGCTGCGTCGGTGAATCCAAGAATTACGTCACTGGTGTACTGTTACGTGTGACAGGTGTAACGCGCACGCGCTCGTGCATCTTCGGCAACGTACGTAACAAGGCCGACCAAAGATACCCTCGGCTCACACCCCCGCACACCATTACCGCCATCATCATCGTCGTCATCATCACGTTTGGGTGCTTACATTAGTTATTTCTTTCACCTTATACAACTATAGAGATATATAACATAACTAATACGGATACATACATAACTATTTATTTACCGTATTAGTTATGTTATATATATGTATAACGGACAGATATACATATATATATACATATATTAATGATGAAGATAGACTAATGTTAAAGGTAATGTCAAAATATTGAAACATTTCGTAATTTCATTTTGTCGAGTAGATATCGGCAAGGTGATACGACGATCGAAAAATAGGGTCTATGGTATACGTATGTTAGTAGAAGAAGAAGAGGAATATGAAAAAGATGTGGCGATGTTTGGCCGTTCACGATGGAGGGGATTGTTGGAGCAGTGGTGGTTGCGGCGTGGTGGCAAGGAGGGGGAAATGAGACGGAGATTACGCACGCCTGTGGGTCTCGACCACCACCTGTAGCTTTGTGCCGAGCCAATCACGAGGCATTTACGAATGCGCCGCCCACCGTGGGAGTAGCGGTGGTGTGCTGCCAGTAAACGCGAGAAATTGGCAGTCCGCGTTTTAACTTTCGATGTCGCGTGAGGTGATTATTGTCGACGATTTTTTTTATTATCCTCTCTCTCTCTCTCTCACTCTCTCTCTCTCTCTGTTTCTCCGTCTCTTTTATCACCCCATTTATTTTTCTTCTTCCTTACCGCTTCGACGTGGTTATTATTCAAGAGCATCGTAACGATATATAATATATATATATTTGTTTCTCTCCGTTCCCAATTAATCGGATAATACTACACGGCGACGAATTTTTAAGACGAGGTAAAAAGAAAAAGAGGCAGAGAGAGAGAGAGAGAGAGAGAGAGAGAGAGAGAGAGAGAGAAAGAGAAAGAGAGACTAAGTCGTTGGTGTTGATAGTTATTCTCGTTGAGAGAATATCCCCCGATGAATATTTGGTCCCTTATTCTCTTCTCTTCTCGCGAATTACCGTCATCGTCAATTCCTCTCTCCTCGATTCAAACTAAACGCCGGACTTTGACGACGAGGACGACGAAGTATATGGTATTACACCACCACCAGTCTGACAGAGAGCGAGCGAGTGTGTGTGCGAGAGAGAGAAAGAGAAAGAAACAATTTCTCGTAGTGTTACTCGTGTTACCCACTAATAATAGATACTCGCGAAATATACGAATATATATATATATATATATATATATATATATATATATATATACACGTATATCTATGCCCGATATACAGATATATAACATAACTAATCAGGTAAATAAATAGTTATGTATTAGTTATGTTCTATATCTTTATAGTGGTATAAGATGAAAGAAATAACTAACTAACGTAAGCACCCGAACGTGATGACGACGACGATGATAGCGGCGGTAATGGTGTGTGGGGGATGGGACCCGAGGCTATCTGTGATCGACCCTGTTACGTACGCAGCCGAAGATGCACGAGCGCGTGCGCGATACACCTGTCGCCAGTGACGTAATCCTTCATTCATTCACCGACGTAGTCGTTGCCCCCTTCGATGCACGTTTTCCTCTGCCCCGCCAACCACTTCCTAACTCCTACCCGACTACCTTCCGCCCCCTCTTCACCCCCCTTCCCATCGACGACTCCTCCGCCGACCGATCAACGTAACTAGCGAATGATCTCACGTCTGGCGAGCATGAAGAAGGGGCTGAGAGAAAAAAAAGTATATTTTGTCGCCATCCGTCTTTTCGCGCGTTACTTTTCATTCCATTTTCTTTTTCTTTTCTCTCTCTCTCTCTCTCTCTCTCTCTCTCTCTTTCTCTCTCTCTCTCTCTCTCACTATCTGCCTCCAGCAACTCCTGCAGTTCTCCTCGCAGCACACCTTGGCGTCCGAGGTAAAAGTTAGAGAGAGTGAGAGTCACGGAGCAGTGTATCTCGTTCAAATCTGCGCGTTCCACGCAACTTTTTTTTCTTTCTTCTTTTTTTCCCAATTCACCGTCTTCAAACTTTGCGATTGAAACAATATCGTAACGAAATTATATATCCACTCTCCTTCTCTCGAAACTTCATTCATACGAATATCACGGTTTCGTCGCACATCTTCACCGTCTTTTGGAGATCAAATTTTTGTTCCTTTTTAAATCGCGTACGAGAAAAATTCTCGACAAATTTCGATTTTCGATTTCCTCACACATCTCTCCAAAAAAAAAATAAACGAAAGTAATAACAAAAAAAACTGATATCTCCGCGCGTCAGAAGATACAGAAAAGAGAAGTGAGTGAAGAAAAAAGAAGAAATCAAAAGAAGCGAATTTTACGATCGAATCAAAAACAATGCAAAAAAGTAAGAGAGAGAATATAAAGAAAACAAGGATAAATTCTTTCTCACCAACGTTCTCCACCAACGCAAAGTTAGAGAGGGAGAACATGACACAGCGAAGCGACCAAAGCCACTGACAAAAGAACGAACCCTACTGTCGGGTCCATCGACAGGAAAATGGTGGGGGAAGAAGAGTGAGTCTACCACTACCACCAACACTACCGCCACCGCCGCCACCGCCCCATTACCCCTACCGCTACAACTACTATATTACCATTACGTTCGGTATATAGATATTCGTTTATATTATACATACGTACGCAGGATACGTCCTACTACGTTACGTTTAATAGTAGCTATTAGATTACATATATATATATATATATATATATATATATATATATTATGTATATAGATTAAATATATAATATATATATATATATATATACATATATATATATATATATATCGTATGGTCCCAAAGACACATTCCATGTTTCTCGATTGTACACGGATGAATCACGTGGTGTGTTACAGTACAAGGGAGAAGTAGAGTAGTAGTTACTTTATATATATATATATATATATATATATATATATATATATATATAATACGTATATGCGGAATACATTTATGATCGAATTCCGGTGGGATCCCGTAAGAAACGAAATAGAGGGAGGACAGGTTTTTCAAAGAGAGACCGTGGAAAAATAATACACTCCTCTCTCCCTCTCGCTCTCTCTCTCTCTCTCTCTCTCTCCCTCTCTCTCTTTTGCTTCTTTTATATAAATATATATATATTTTCTTTTGTATCTTCTTTTCCTTTTTCGTACTTTTTTCGTTTTTTTTTCTTAGAACCATAACGAGACCCTCCGTCACCTATCTCGCCGTTACCCACTACCATATAACTAATTGATGATCACCAACACCTTTCCTCTTTCTCCTCCTCCTCCTCCTTCTTATCATCCCCCTCCCGTTTGCTCGAAAGATCTCGCGTAGTATTCATCACGTGCGGCGAGTATTCTTAACCTACGATAAGAAACCAAGTGTAACCAATAGCGAACGACAAGAAATTAACTTTCTTATTATATATATATATATATATATATATATATATATATATACTTGTTTAAAAATTTTTTACATTCTTTTTACAATTCCTGGGGGATTCATCCTCCAATGGAAAAAGAAAAAATTAGTGAGAGTGTGAGAGAGAGAGAGAGTGAGAGAGAGAGAGAGAGAGAGAGAGAGAGACTCTCTCGTTGGTGTTGATAGTTGTACTCGTTGAGAGAATATCCCCCGATGAATATTTGGTCCCTTATTCTTTTCTCTTCTCGCGAGATACCGTCATCGTCATTTCCTCTCTCCTTGATTCAAACTAAACGCCGGACTTTGACAACGAGGACGACGAAGTATATCGTATTACACCACCAGCAGTCTGACAGAGAGAGAGCGAGCGAGCGAGTGTGTGTGTGAGAGAGAGAAAGAGAAAGAAACTGAGAATGAATGTGACGGAGATGGAAACGGACAGATAAACGAGTTAGACGTATAGGATGCGGTTAAAAGCTGCTGCACGAGCATGCTCGAGGACTCATTATCACGAAACGACGATGATCTTGATCGCTCGATTAGTGATCCTTCTTCCTTATGACAACGAGGATACGTCGTATTATTCGCCACTTTTCTTTCTCTCCGTCCCTCGTCAGCATCATCATCATTGTCATCATCATAATTACCATTATTATTATTATTATTATTATTATTATTATTATTACTATTATTATTATTATTATTATTATTATTATTATTTCGGCAACGCGTATGATATGGACGCGTCGATTGAAAACAGGGAAGAGGGAGGAGGCAAAAAATAAGATGAAAAGAAAAGAAATCGTTTCGACTATTTCTTCTTCGAAGGATTTCAAAGTTTATTAATGGCAAGACCTTCTTTTCTAATCGCGGTCGTTATGTATTGTTGGCATCTAAGAAGAGCGCGATCGATAGGTCAAAGGGGAACAACTGCGCAAAGGATTCGTCGTTACCGTAAACAATAATGAAAAAAGAGTAAAAAATGAACAAATAAATGATAAAAAGAAAATAAAACATCTACGAATGGAGAGTAACGATGGGAGTAATTTAATACAGAGGAATCATTTAACAACAACAATGACAATGACAATGACAACGACGACGACGACGACGACGATAACGATAACGACAATGATGACCAAACGAGGGAGGGAAGGTTGCGCTACTGGCGTCGTCGAGGAGAAGAAGGAAACGCGACGCGCCGACGCGTTTCGAGGAGCGAAAGTCAACTAACGCGAAGCTCGACCCGAGCCAGTGAGCTACGGATCTAACCCCATCTCCCCACCATACCTCCCTCACTGTCCCACCGTAACGTTCCCAACACACTCTACACTCATACGTATCCGTACATAGAATATATATATATATATATATATATATATATATATATATGTATGGATGTACGTATGTATATGTATATACGTATAAATAATACAATTCTACGTGTTTTTACTAAACGTGCGTGTTACATGTTACAAAGTACTAATGTACAAATCACGTATTAATATACATGTAATTGTATTCATCAAAGTATACGTTATACATATATATATATATATATATATATATATATATATATATATATATATATATATATGATAAGGATATGTGTACAATAATGTATAAAGCACGTTACAGATATTTGTTCATACATTTACACAATATACATATAAATAGATCTGTATTTATGTATTATTATGTATATACATGTAAATTTTTATAATTTATATATATAGTAAGCACAGCGTGTGTTCAAATACATATACACATAGTCAATGAAGAGGACCGTGCTTTAGACAAGTCCTAAATTCCTATACAACGCTATCGTGCTCGCTCGTATCAATCTCGAGTATTGTTCTCCCTCTGAATCCCGAGTTTATTATCGTCGGGATGGTGCTTCAAGAGAATACTATAGATATTACACAGAGAAAGAGAGAGAGTGAGAGAGAGAGAGAGATCGAGAGTTTAAGTCTCTCAAGTTACTTCCATCAAATTACGTTACTTACAAATGAACAATCCTATATAAGAACGGTGTACTAGTCGGTAAACGAAAAATACAAATATTTTCTTCGATGATTGCACAATTTCTCGTAGTGTTACTCGTGTTACCCACTAATAATAGATACTCGCGAAATATACGAATATATATATATATATATATATATATATATATATATATATATATATACGTATATCTATGCCCGTTATACAGATATATAACATAACTAATCCGGTAAATAAATAGTTATGTACGTATCCGTATTAGTTATGTTCTATATCTTTATAGTGGTTTAAGATGAAAGAAATAACTAACTAACGTAAGCACCCGAACGTGATGACGACGACGATGATAGCGGCGGTAATGGTGTGTAGAGGATGGGACCCGAGGCTATCTGTGATCGACCCTGTTACGTACGCAGCCGAAGATGCACGAGCGCGTGCGCGATACACCTGTCGCCAGTTACGTAATCCTTCATTCATTCACCGACGTAGTCGTTGCCCCCTTCGATGCACGTTTTCCTCTGCCCCGCCAACCACTTCCTAACTCCGACCCGACTACCTTCCGCCCCCTCTTCACCACCCTTCCAATCGACGACTTCACCGCCGACCGATCAACGTATCTAGCGAATGATCTCACGTCTGGCGAGCATGAAGAAGGGGCTGAGAGAAAAAAAAATATATTTTGTCGCCATCCGTCTTTTCGCGCGTTACTTTTCGTTCCGTTTTCTTTTTCTTTTCTCTCTCTCTCTCTCTCTCTCTCTCTCTCTCTCTCTCTCTCCCTTTCTCTGATTTGAAAAAGAGAAAGAGAGAGAGAAAGAGAGTGAGAGAGAGGAAGAGATACATATGTATATTATGCTATTATCGATCGACGATCGTAGAAATGATTGAAGCCAAAAACTGAGTAACGTACAACAGGTATAACGAAATAATTAGAGATTAAACGGAAGAATCGAACAATATTTTGTTGTTGTTGTTGTTTCTTTTTCCTTGTTTGTTTCTCTTCTTTTTCCTTTTATGTCGTTTCTTTTCTCTTTCTTCGTCTTTTCTCTCGATTCTTCTCGTTTTATCGAATCAATAAAAATTCATCGAACCGACACAACACGTAGAGATTGTAAGATAATATGAGGTCTTTGCGTACATATATATATATATATAAATATAAATATAAATATATATATATAATTATATATATATATGTATATATGTATATATGTATATGTATTTTTGTATTTCACAGAGAAAAAGATAATGCACTTAGTAATATATTACGTATATACCTTGTATGGCATAGGCGCATCAGAGACAACGAACGCAAAGCATTTCGTTTCGACATATTGTTATAAATATACATATATATACATATATATATATATATATATATTTATTTATTTATATATATATTTAAATTATTTTCATTCGAAATACATAGACATTTTCTTTACACGCGCGTATACATACGTATAAAGGTAAGTCGTAAAACGCTACTATTACGATTTCAATCAGCGAACGTTAAGGTAAACGTCGAGGCAGATTTCCGTAGGCTCGATCGAGCGACGAAATACGCCTATCGAAATACCGATTTGTCTCTGTTGTCTGTCTTCAAAGTTTTACTGCAAAAATACATGCGTACTTGCGTGCGTATGCATATATATATATATATATATATATATATATATAATATATATATCATATTTATTATATATATACATATTCATATACATACACATACATTATTCGACAAAGAACAGAACATTATTTCGATATCTTCTTTTTCATTTTTTTTTGTCGATTGGAGCTTATCTAACATGATTTCAAGTAGGATCGATATTTCAAAGAGATGTATTATTATAAAGTGAAAACTGTGATTTGACGTCGACGACGACGTCGTCGGTAAGGTAGGTATCTGTTCTGTGATAACTGTACACACACACACACACACATACGCACAAACATCACATGCGTGTATATCTCGAGAAGTCTACAATGAAAACAAAATTCCTTTTTTTCCTTTTTCTCTTTAACGCTTGGCTCATATTCAATTGGTTCAATGATCGTTCGCTTTTGACGATCGACGAAAATTATTCGATTTCGGCTTACTTTGCAGGACCGAATAAATTAGTTGTTACTTATTGAACGGTAAACGTATGATCGAGGTCGCATTAAAGCGCACTCCGTCTGGCTTAACAGTAATACACGACGAAACTTACAACATATGTACATATATACATACATACATACATACATACATACATACATACATACATACATACATACATACATATATATATACATATGCTACGTGCTTTCTCTCTCTCTCTCTCTCCTTCCCTCTTTTGCTTCTTTTACATAAATATATATATATATATATATATATATATATTTTTTTTTTCTTTTGTATCTTCTTTTCCTTTTTTGTACTTTTTTCTTTTTTTTTTCTTAGAACCGAGACGAGACCTTCCGTCACCTATCTCGCCGTTACCCACTACCCTATAACCCTAATTCTGCCCCCCAACAACTTTCCTCTTCCTCCTCCGCCTCCTCCTTCTTATCATTCACCTCCCGCTTCCTCGAAAGATCTCGCGTAGTATTCATCACGAGTGGCGTTATTCTACCTCGAACGTCCCTCTCACGGAACGGCGAATGAAATTAACGAAAAAACACGCATTAAAATAACGAGCTACTACGATTTTCTTCCCCTTTGGAACGGGGGAGTAGGGGAAGGGTAGGGTGGACCCTGGCGGTCGTAGTAGGAGTGCGGGGACAGAGGAAGAGATCGATTTCGATGAGAAAGTTAGCCGATAATGGTGTTTTGTATCCTCCCCTCACCTCGGTCTTCCATCGATCTCTCCTACTTCCCTCGATGCCGTTCTTCGGCTGCTTCTTCTGCTTCTTCTCCTTCTCCTCCGTCCCACTTGTGCGCGCGCGAGATAGATAGATATATAGATGGGTAGATAAGTAGGATGCTCGATGAAAAGCATGTTTAATTCGATAGTATCAATTGAACGTTAATGTGTTCGAAAAAGGAGAAGCTTGTTTAAAAATTTTTTACATTCTTTGTCGGCGATCGATCCTCTGATGGAAAAACAAAATATTAGAGAGAGAGAGAGAGAGAGAGAGAGAGAGAGAGAGAGGGAGGGTGCGCGTTTCATTGACAAAAAAATCAAATAAAAAATTATATCGAACGTAAGAAGGGTTAACACGTTACAAATGAAACCAGAAGCTCGTTCTATCAAACGTGAAATTTTTATTTTTTCGATAGATGCATTCATCGGTTATCGAAACTTTCACCACGGCCTATAAGTCGACGTAGGTATTTTTTTGCCCCGGTTTTTTCTTTCCTATTATCTTTTTTTTCATTTTTCCTTCCTCTTCCCCTTCACTTTTCGTCTAAAAAGTTAGAAACGAACGTTATTCGACGTCGAGAGGCGTACGTCTTTACGGATTGTGTCATCATCGTGTCGTTGGTTCTTGGTATAAGTCGTAAACGATGTCTGGATATACGTTAAACGGATCGTAAAACGTCGTCTTTTATATTCATCCATCGAAGGATTCCCTCTTTTCGATGTTTATTATTTGTCATTATTATCCACATCCCTTAACCGTGATATGACGCAATTTAAAAACATCTCTCCTCCGTACGAGTATCGTTCTGTCTGACAAAAAAAATGTACAAAAAAAAAAAGGCAGAAAGTAGAAAGGGACAGAACTAAAGGAGAACAAAAAAGTGAGATTATTTTTGTCCTCCTCTTTTTCTTACCTATCGGAGCTTTTCGCCGAATCGATATTATAATTAATAATAATAATAATAATAATAATAATAATAATAATAATAATAATAATAATAATTTTTTTCCATTTTTTTTTTGTTTTGTGCGAGGGTGGAGAAATGCATTTATGCACGATGTGCCAGGCTCCAATTTCTGGCCTACTGCATATTATTATTATTATTAATAATTATTATTATTATAATTATTATGAATAATTATTATAATTATCCATAATTAATATTGTTATTAATAATTATTATTTTCAATAATAATAATTATTATTATTATCAATAATTATTATTATTTTCAATAATTATTATTATTATTAATAATTATTATTATTATTAATAATTATTATTATCAATAATTATTATTAGATAGATAGATAGATTTTTTATTCTTCCCCTCAGGGTTTGAAGGCGTTATTCCGAGGAGCGTACCCAAACCTCTTACAATCCTTTCACAATTTCCTCATCATTCCCCCTATCCTCCACACCTATGCCTATATTTACATCCACTTACATCTATCTAAAGCTACCTAATTAGCTATCAAATAAATTTATATATCAAATAAATACGCGAGAAATGTGACCGAAGAGGACATGGAGTAGGAGGAGAAGGAAGAGGGTAAAAGAAGTAGAGGGAAGGTATATGAAACAAAAAGTTGGCTCACCCCAAAGAGGGAGTAGCGTACAATGTTGATCGTCGTGGTTTGTTAACTATAACAGGGTTGCCGAGTGTCTTTCATAGATGCATCGTGAACGGGGTATACAATGTTGCCGATAGTGGACTCGAGAAAGAGCAAAAGTCTGAGTGAGAAAGAAAGAGAGAAAGAGAGAGAGAGAGAGAGAGAGAGAGAGAGAGAGAGAGAGAGAGTGAGAGAGAGAGAGAGAGAGAGAGAGAGAGAGAAGGAAATGAAAAAAGAAAGAAAGAAATAAACAGCACACCATGCTAATCTTCTCTGGCGGGGATAGGTGAGGAGAGCCTGGGGGTAAAGGCCGAGAAACCAAAACAAATCGGGGCTCCCGTGTATCGGCGCGTGCGAGCCGCGTCGATCTGTGCCGCGTGCGTGGTGAAGGTCGCCCGAAACCCTTCCTGAATACTACCACCACGCGTGTAGAGAGTGGCACACAGACGTTACGATCTGCGCGGTGGCGCGAGAAAAATCTATGGAGATCAAAGCGTAAATATATGTGTATATATATATATATATATATATATATATATATATATATATTTTTATTCTTCCCCTCGGGGTTTGAAGGCGCTTTTCGGAGGAGCGTACCCAAACCTCTTACAATCCTTCTACAATCTCCTCCTCACTCCCCCCAGCCACCACACCCATGTCCATATTATATATATATATATATATATATATATATATATATATATATATATATACGTATATTAGTGTTCTCGGTCAAAACGGTTTCTTTCATTCTCTTTTTCTTCATTTCAATATAATTTTGTTTCGTTTCGTATCGTTTCATTATATTTCTTTTTTTTTCTTTATTTATTTATTTGTTTTCTCGCGAGATGAAGAACATGATACACTACCGTCCTCACGTCCCTGTCATGCCACTGACTTACTGTTAATACTCCCCTCCACCGTCCATCGATTGTCCTCTCTCTCTCTCTCTCTCTCTCTCTTCGTCGATCTTTTTATACTTCGACTGGAACGTTCGTGTCGTTAAATCACGTAAAAAAAACGCGCGATCGAAGCGCTCGTGCCTTAAAGCTCCTTAAAAGGGAGGGGGATAATAAGAAGGAGGATGAGGAGGAGGAAGAGGAAAGGTGTTGGTGGTCATCAATTAGGTTTATATGGTAGTGGGTAACGGCGAGATAGGTGACGGAGGGTCTCGTTATGATTCTAAGAAAAAAAAAAGAAAAAAGTACAAAAAAGGAAAAGAAGATACAAAAGAAAAAATATATATATATATTTATGTAAAAGAAGCAAAAAAGAGAGAGAGAGAGAGAGAGAGAGAGAGAGAGAGAGAAACAAAGGAGAGAAATCTCGCGATGGATCGTAAAATGAAATTAATTGCCGGAGTTCTTCTCGATGGTTTACGGTTGGGTTGGGTGTCGTATTTATTTATATCAGGAGCAGATTAAAGTTCCAGATCGTGAATCTACGGTTTTTTCTCTTTCTTTCTTTTTTTCTTTTTTTTTGAAATAATTCCAGAGATAATACATCTCTTTTATCTCTTTTATCTATATGTAGATGTATAAATGTTGATATGAAACTGATATACATATAAAAATGATTATGAGCAAGCTAATACGTTCAATATGGGTGACTGTCGAACGATGATTGTAAGAGAGAGACCAGAGACCCCACCCAGTAAGACAGCAAGTAAGCATGCAAGTAAGCAAGCAAGTAAGCAAACAAGCAAGCAAGCAAGGACGTAAACGACGTCGACAACAACAACAAACACACACACGTAGAATATCGTAGTACGTGTACGTCACTTTTTCTATTTATATTTCTACCTATCTACCTACCTATCTATCTTTCCATCCATCCATCCATCTATCCATTTATCTATCTTTCTACCTATCTTATCCACCCCCGCCTTTACGAAGAACTTTACAGCATGAGCACTTCGTTCGTGCTGTTTTGACACTATTCAACGAGAAGGACGTTCCAGTCGAGGTATAAAAAGGTCGACGAGGAGAGAGAGAAAGAGCGAGAGAGAGAGAGAGAGAGAGAGAGAGAGAGAGAGAGTCGACAAGTGATGGACCGTGGAGGAGAGTATTAAGAGTAAGAGAGTGGGTGGACAGGACGTGAGCAGGGTAGTGTATCGCCGTTCTCCCTTTCTAGAGAAAACCAAAAAATAAATAAAGAAAGAAAAGAAATATAATGAAACGAAACGAAACGAAATTATATTGAAATGAAGAAAGAAAGAATGAAAGAAACCGTTTTGACCGCGAACACTAATATACATACATACATATATATATATTTACGCTTTGATCTCCATAGATTTTTCTCGCGCCACCGCGCAGATCGTAACGTCCGTGTGCCACACTCTACACGCGTGGTGGTAGTATTAAGGAAGGATAAACGGCCGACCTTCACCACGCACACAGAACGCACGGTCGACCCGACTCATACGCGCCGACACACGGGAGGCTCTGTTTGTTTTGGTTTCTAGGCCGTTAGCCCCAGGCTCTCCTCACCTATCCCAACCAAAGATGAGTAGCACGGAGTTCTCTTTACTTCTTTCGTCATTTCTTTCTTTCTTACTCTCTCTCTCTCTCTCTCTCTCTCTCTCTCTCTCTCTCTCTCTCTCTCTGTCGTCCTATCGAATCCTAGATACCGTACGACTATGCGCATCTCTTCCGTTACGTAATAATACAGTGAGTACACGATTCTGTTCCATTCCGACATTAACGGTAACACTCAGATGCATGTGCATATATGCATATGTAATATACACATACACGTATCAATGTATATGTGCCTATCATGGTATCGTTTCTCGAAACTTGTCAACACATGTAGACATATGTATATAGATGTATGAAGTCATTGTTTGGCAAAAAGTTTTGTATTCGTCCTACTAAACACGTATACATGGATACACATATGTGTATATATATATATTATATTATATTATATTCATATGTGTGTGTGTGTGTGTGTGTGTGTGTGTGTGTGTACATATTCACACACACACACACACACACACACACACACACACACACACACCCACACTCACACACCCACCCATCCACCCACCCACCCACACACCCACCCACACACACACACACACACACACACACACACACTCACACACCCACCCACCCACCCACCCACCCACCCACCCACCCACCCACCCACACACACACACACACACACACACACACAAGGACACATTTCAATTCTCGAATTAATTAACACGACTAGTTTCTTCGTTACCCTTTAATTCTCTCTCTCTCTCTCTCTCTCTCTCTCTCTCTCTCTCTCTCTCTCACTCTCTCTCACTAAGTCTTTCTCTTACTCAAGTCCACTATCGGCAACATTGTACACCCCGTACAGGATGCATCCACGAAAGACACTCGGCATCCCTGTTATAGATTACAAACCACGGCGATGAACATTGTATACTACTCCGTCTTTGGGATGAGCCAACTTTTTGTTTCATATACCTTCCCTCTACTTCTTTTACCCTCTTCCTTCTCCTCCTACTCCTCCTACTCCTCCTACTCCATGTCATCATCAACCACATTTCTCGCGTATTTATTTGATATATAAATGTATTTGATATATATATATATATATATATATATATATATATATATCGAAACTAGGATACCGTTATTGCGAAGCAAGCAAGAAATTGCGTATCGTTCTCCTCGTACGAATATCTCGGTCAAAACGGCCGAACGTTGAAAACGTGGCGGATAGATCGAATCATAACAAAATCACTGTGCTAAGATTTTCCTCGTCGTCGTCCTCGTCTTCGTGCAACGCGACAGAAGAGAAGAAGAGAGAACGAAAGAGAGGGAGAGAGAGAGAGAGAGAGAGAGAGAGAGAGAGAAAGAGAGAGAGAGAGAGAGAGAGCGAGAAAGAGCACGTAGCTTTCAAGTTGTGGGGAATGAACGGTCGAGCAAGGCAAACGCGAAGCAAGGTAAGGCAAGGCAAAGCAAAGTAAATGGAGGGCAATGTCTAGCGTTCAACGTAGGTCTGTGACCGTTGCGATGGCTACCCCGCTTTATACGACGTGATCAGCGCGTATCGTCTACGAGGGATGATGATGTCACGAGGAGGCATCCTTTATTCTCTTTCTCTTTCTCTTTCTGTCTGTCTCTATCTATCTCTCTCCGCCTCTTTCTCTCTCTCTCTCTCTCTCTTTCTGTCTGTATCTATCTATCTCTCTCCGCCTCTTTCTCTCTCTCTCTCTCTCTCTCTCTCTCTCTCTCTCTCTCTCGTTCTCTCTCTCTCTCTCTCTCTCTCTCTCTCTTTCTCTCTCGTTTCCTGACCACGGAGCGATTCGATTTGAAAGTCCTTCAACTTTACAGGCTCGCTATAATCGCGAGAGCATTGGAGTCACCTGTTACTCCATTCGTTCACTTCGTGTGGATTAGAGGTCAGAGAAGGTATTGAACAAAGAAAAATGATTCGTGTGTACGTAAGATTTTGTCCTTTGCTCTATCTTTACGTTATCGTATTTATTTGTATAGAAAAAAAAAGAGAAAAAAGAAAAAAAGAAGAAAAGATCATTTGTTTCATTATTTTCTATATGTGATCATTGTGAGATTATTTTCTATATATATATATATATATATATATATATATATATATATATAATCGTATGATTATTATATATATGATTATATGATTATTATATACATGATTATATATATATATATATATATATATATATATATATATATATATACTATACATATATACGAAACATCGTGGGATACAATTTATAACGACAATACGTCTGACAAAGTTATTATCCGTTCGTTGATGATCGAATGATCGATCGTAGATTCTCTACGAAGATAAAAGCGATAAGGGCAACGTATGTGTAACGAGTTTAACGATAACGATCCGTCGTCTCCGACAAACTCACGCTAAACGTCGTGGCGTCGTACAGCTAGCGCACGATTCGAGTTCTCCCTTTTGAATTTTTAACTCCTAAATTCCACTACGGCCGATGACATCAAAGCAATGGTTCGCTGTTTGTTACAGGTCTGACTTAGCCTAGCCCAGCCGTAGCCTAGCCTAAGGTCTTTCGAGACGTTCCTTTTTTTTCACGTAGATTTAACACGCACGATCATTCCTTCGTTCGTTCGTTCGTTCGTCCATTCGTTCGTTCTACGACTAGTCAGTCAGTCAGACCCCGTCCTACGCAAATGGGTTGGTTGTGTGCATCGTTCCTAGATCAATAGCACGTGACAATCGTCGTGACCGGCGCCTCCGCAACGTGTTGCGTTTTCTCTCTCTCTCTCTCTATTTCTCTCCCTCTCGCTCCTTCACCCCCACTCTCTTTCGCTCTCGGCAAACGCCTCTACCGTCACCATCGCCGCCGGCCCGATGTAAACAAAGGAACAGCTAAACGCTCACGCTCTTCGTCTTTCTTCGTTATTTTTTCTTTCTTTCCCTCTTTCTTCCTCTAAACTCTTTTCTAACGAGCTTCCAATTCAAATCATTCGGAAATGATCTTTCTCCTCTTAGTGTTTTTTTTTTCGAAAATTTTTCAGTAAGTTTAATTTTTCCCCGTACCCGTTTTATCCATTTTTTCTGGAGTTTAAAAGCGTACGTGTGAATGTATTTACGTATTTTTACGTGC
>CAKKNJ020000177.1:222500-232500 GCA_918808275.2 Dolichovespula sylvestris
ATCATCATCATTATTATTATTCGATCGATTGTTAGTTATTATTACAATCGTGTGCGATACGATTCAACGTAACAGGAAGAAAGTGAGGAGTGGCGGAGGAGGAGGAGGAGGAGAAAGAGATAGAGAAGGAGGAGAAGGTTTGTGGTGGAAGAGGAAGAGGTTTGGTTGGCGGCGAGGAGGAGCAGGGGAGGGGGAAGAAGAGGGAATTGCGAGTGTTCGATTTGCCGCGCGTAAGAAAGACGGTCAGGACCTAGGACAACGAGAGGGTCGCTGTGCCATCACGCTCGTATTTCTCTCTCTCTCTCTCTCTCTCTCTCTCTTTCTCTCTCTCTCTCTCTGGTTATCAAAGTGAAATTTATTTTGTGAGAAATTTTGTTCAAATGTATTATCTTGATTGATCGCTTTACATATAAAAAAAATAAAATAAAAAAACATCAAGAAAGAAACACAGAGAGAGAGAGAGAGAGAGAGAGAGAGAGAGAGAGAGAGAGAGAGAGAGAGAGAGGGAGAGAGAGAGAGTGAGAGGGGGAGAGAGAAAAGAAAAAGAAATAGGAACGAAAAGTAACGCCCGAAAAGGTGGATTACGACAAAATATTTCTTTTTTTTTCTCTCACCCCCTTCTTCATGCTCGCCAGACGTGAGATCATTCGCTAAATACGTTGATCGGTCGGCGGTGGAGTCGTCGTTGGGAAGGGGGGGAAGAGGGGGCGGAAGGTAGTCGGGTAGGAGTTAGGAAGTGGTTGGCGGGGCAGAGGAAAACGTGCATCGAAGGGGGCAACGACTACGTCGGTGAATCCAAGGATTACGTCACTGGCGACAGGTGTATCGCGCACGCGCTCGTGCATCTTCGGCTGCGTACGTAACAGGGTCGATCACAGATAGCCTCGGGTCCCATCCTCTACACACCATTACCGCCGCTATCATCGTCGTCGTCATCACGTTCG
Source organism: Dolichovespula sylvestris (assembly GCA_918808275.2). Lineage (NCBI taxonomy): Eukaryota > Metazoa > Arthropoda > Insecta > Hymenoptera > Vespidae > Dolichovespula > Dolichovespula sylvestris. Next base: position 223,445 of record CAKKNJ020000177.1, read on the forward strand.
GGTGCTTACGTTAGTTAGTTATTTCTTTCATCTTAAACCACTATAAAGATATAGAACATAACTAATACGGATACGTACATAACTATTTATTTACCGGATTAGTTATGTTATATATCTGTATAACGGGCATAGATATACGTATATATATATATATATATATATATATATATATATATATATATTCGTATATTTCGCGAGTATCTATTATTAGTGGGTAACACGAGTAACACTACGAGAAATTGTGCAATCATCGAAGAAAATATTTGTATTTTTCGTTTACCGACTAGTACACCGTTCTTATATAGGATTGTTCATTTGTAAGTAACGTAATTTGATGGAAGTAACTTGAGAGACTTAAACTCTCGATCTCTCTCTCTCTCTCACTCTCTCTCTTTCTCTGTGTAATATCTATAGTATTCTCTTGAAGCACCATCCCGACGATAATAAACTCGGGATTCAGAGGGAGAACAATACTCGAGATTGATACGAGCGAGCACGATAGCGTTGTATAGGAATTTAGGACTTGTCTAAAGCACGGTCCTCTTCATTGACTATGTGTATATGTATTTGAACACACGCTGTGCTTACTATATATATAAATTATAAAAATTTACATGTATATACATAATAATACATAATATATACAAATCTATTTATATGTATATTGTGTAAATGTATGAACGTGCGTTATACATTATTATACACATATCCTTATATATATATATATATATATATATATATATATATGTATGTATGTATAACGTATACTTTGATGAATACAATCACATGTATATGAATACGTGATTTGTACCTTAGTACTTTGTAACATGTAACACGCACGTTTAGTAAAAACACGTAGAATTGTATTATTTATACGTATATACATATACATACACACATCCATCCATATATATATATATTCTATGTACGAATACGTATGAGTGTAGAGTGTGTTGGGAACGATACGGCGGGACAGTGGGGGAGGTATGGTGAGGAGATGGGGTTAGATCCGTAGCTCTCTGGCTCGGGTCGAGCCTCGCGTTAGTTGACTTTCGCTCCTCGAAACGCGTCGGCGCGTCGCGTTTCCTTCTTCTCCTCGACGACGCCAGTAGCGGAACCTTCCCTCCCTCGTGTGGTCATCATTGTCGTTATCCTTATCGTCGTCGTCGTCGTCGTCGTTATCGTTGTCATTGTCATTGTCATTGTCATTGTCGTTGTTAAAAGATTTCTCTGTATTAAATTACTCCCATCGTTACTCTCCACTCTTAGATGTTTTATTTTTATTTTACACGCATATAAATATGCATATACGCATATATATATATATATATATATATATATACATATATATACACATATATATGTAATATACGTATATTATATATAATATATGTATGTGTGTATTTATGTATATATATAAGTATGTATGCATGTATGGAAGTATATAGCAGATATATATATATATATATATATATATATATATATATATATATAGACACATGCAAATACATGCGTTTTACGCGACGGGGCCTCAGTCACCACCGTGGTGGCTTGGGTCGTATCGTGCCACGTCTTATGTAATAAGAAGGTGTTGCGTAAACTTCGATGTTCGACGTAATGCCACTGCATATTTCTGTGCACACAGCAACAACGAGAAAATCAAACGAGAACATATAAGTAGGAGAGAGAGAGAGAGAGAGAGAGAGAGAGAGAGAGGAGTGGAGTGGGGGAGAGGGTCCAAGAAATTTTATTATTGTTTTTTGGTTACTTATCTCTTCATTTTTCTTTCTTTCTCTTCTTTTTCTTCTTCTTAAAGACGAAAGGAGGTTCGACCCGAGCCAACGTTTCTTTCATTAACTCGTTAAAGAAAGTTCCTTCGGTAAGTGGTAAAGAGAATAAAAAAAGAAGGAAGAGAAAAAAAGAAAAGAGAAGAGAAGAGTGAGAGATAGAAGGGCCGAAATATTCTACGGCAATAATTCCATACGACATATGGAAATAGCTATTCGCGAAACATATAATGACAAAATCGATCCCTGGCCCGTTGTTATATTTTTATCCCTTTCGCCGATCGGTGACTCAACGTTTTTGCACGCTACTGGACTTGTGGTTTTTGCGAAGAGAAAAGAGATAAAGAAAAAAAAGAAAGAGAGAGAGAGAGAGAGAGAGAGAGAGAGAGAGAGAGGGAGAGAGATACGAGCGTGATGGCACAGCGACCCTCTCGTTGTCCTAGGTCCTGACCGTCTTTCTTACGCGCGGCAAATCGAACTCTCGCAATTCTCTCTTCTTTCCCATCCCTGCTCCTCCTCGCCACCAATCAAACCTCTTCCTCTTCCACCACAAACCTTCTCCTCCTTCTCTATCTCTTTCTCCTCCTCATCATCCTCCGCCACTCCTCACTTTCTTCCTGTTACGTTGAATCGTATCGCACACGATTGCAATAATAACTAACAATCGATCGAATAATAATAATGATGATGATGATAATAATAATAATAAGAATTAATAATAATAATAATAATAATAACAATATCGATTCGGTGAAAAGCTCCGATAGATAAGAAGGAGAGGAGGAAAAAAAATAATGTCTCTTTAGAAATGAGTGTGTCCTTAACGACATCGACGCATTATTTCTTTTGGCCCCACTATTTTGTTCTCCTTTGCTTTAGTCCCTTTCTTCTTTCTGCCTTTTTTTTCTTGTACTTTTTTTTTGTCAGACAGAACGAGACTCGTACGAAGAGAAGAGATTTTTTTTAAAATGAATCATATCTCGGTTAAGGGATGTGGATAATAATGACAAATAATAAACATCGAAAAGAGAGAATCGTTCGATCAATAAATATAAAAGACGACATTGTACAGTCCGTTTAACGTATATACCGACATCGTTTACGACTTATACAACGAATCAAGGACACGATTGTTGATTAACGTTCTTTCTAATAACAAAACTAATCCGTAAGGACGTACGCCTCTCGATTTCGAATAACGTTCGTTTCTAACTTTTCGAACGAAAAGAGAAGAGGAAGGGGAAGGAGAAATGAAAAAAGAAGAAAAGAAAAAACAGAGGCAAAAAAATACCTACATCGACTTATAGACCATGGTGAAAGTTTCGATAACCGATAAATGCATTTATCGAAAAAATAACAATTTCACGTCCTATAGACCGAACGCCTGGTTTCATTTTTAACGTTAATCCTTCTTACGTTCGACATAATGCTTTATTTGATTTTTTTTTTCTTTTTTTTTCTCAATGAAACACGCACCCTCTCTCTCCCTCTAATTTTTTCTTTTTCCACTGGAGGATGAATCCCCCACGAAGAATGTAAAACATTTTTAAACAAGTATATATATATATATATATATATATATATATATATATATATATATATATATATAATAAGAAAGTTAATTTCTTGTCGTTCGTTATTGGTTACACTTGGTTTCTTATCGTAGGTTAAGAATACTCGCCGCAAGTGATGAATACTACGCGAGATCTTACGAGGAAACGGGAAGGGGAAGGTAAGAAGGAGCAGGAGGAGGAGGAAGAGGAAAGTTGTTGCGAAGCAACAATTAGGGTTATAGGGTAGTGGGTAAAGGCGAGATAGGTGACGGAGGGTCTCGTTTTGGTTTTAAGAAAAAAAAAAAGAAAAAAGTACAAAAAAGGAAAAGAAGAAACAAAAAAATATGTATATATATTTATATAAAAGAAGCAAAAGAGAGAGAGAGAGAGAGAGAGAGAGAGAGAGAGAGAGAGAGAGAGAGAGAGAGAGAGAGAGAGAGAGAAAGAGAGAGAGAGAGAGAGAGAAAGAGAGAGAGAGAGAGAGAGAGAGAAAGAGAGAGAGAGAGAGAGAGTCGACAAGTGATGGACAGTAGAAGGGAGTATTAAGAGTAAGAGTGTGGAGGGACAAGGAAGTGAGAAGGGTTCTTCCTCTCGCGAGAAAACTAATAAACAAATAAAGAAAAAAGGAAATATAATGAAACGAAACGAAACGAAATTATATTGAAATGAAGAAAGAAAGAATGAAAGAAACCGTTTTGACCGAGAACACTAATATACATACATACATACATACATACATACATATATTAGGTTGGTGCGTATGAAATGTCGGATTCTCTTTACATGCGGACGTTTGTCTCCCTGTTTTCGTTATACTTTTGTCTTTGGCAAAACCTCATTCATACTCGTATTGTCCATTGCCAGAGACTCATTTCAGCAAAATAGGTTTTCTCGAAGGTCTTCCCTTTTGTTATTTCTTTTGAGTTTATTGCCGATATGAATTCTGCCGACATTCGCGTCATTTTCTTATATGAGTACAAACTTGGTAATAGTGCTGCAAAAGCTGCACGCAACATAAACCAAGCGTTTGGGGAGAATACGGTTAACGATCGGAAAGTGCAGCGTTGGTTCGAAAAATTTCGGACTGGCGATTTTTCACTGCAAAATGAGCCGCGCGGAAGACCCAAAACGTCTGTGAAGAATGATGACCTGAAGGCTCTAGTGGAAGCGGATCCAGCCGTATCCACGAGGGAACTTGCTATCAGGATGAAAGTTGACCATACAACGATATTGAGACACCTTTCTGAGATTGGCAAGGTTAAGAAGATGGACAAGTGGGTACCGCACGCACTGACAGAGCGAAATAAGCTGGATCGGTTAAACGTATGCTCATCATTGCTAACCCGATTTCACCGAGAGCCATTTTTCGATCGGATCATTACGTGTGACGAAAAATGGGTTCTTTATGACAATAGAAAGAGGTGTGCTCGGTGAATTGAGAAGGATGAGGTTTGTGCCCATACTCCAAGGCCATCGCTTCATCCACGGAAGATTTTGATCACAGTTTGGTGGAACGCGGCTGGGGTAATCCATTATTCGTTCCTTCGACCTGGGGAGACAATTACGGCCGAAAAGTACTGCCAGTACATTGATGAGATGCACGATAAGTTAAAAATTGTACGCCCATCGCTTGTGAATCGGCATGGCCCGCTACTGCTCCATGACAACGCTCGGCCGCATACATCGCACAAAACAATTGCGAAACTGAACGAACTGGAATATGAAGTTTTGCAGCATCCACCACCATATTCACCGGATCTCTCGCCGACCGATTTTCATTTTTTCAAGCATTTAGAGCTGTCTTTAAGGGGCAAACACTATGAAAATGAAGACAGTCTAAAAAACTCGATATCAGAGTTTATTAATTCTAAAGACCAAAATTTTTTTAAGACAGGCATCTACGCTTTAAAATCTCGTTGGGAGAAGTGTATTGAAGCGAATGGAGCATACTTTGATTGAATAAACAGCTTTTGAAGAAAGATATGCAGTTTTATACAATCACTTAAGAATCCGACATTTCATACGCACCAACCTAGATACGTACATACGTATATCATTGACGAGACTCCAGTTCATAACAATATTATTTCTATTTGAGAACGGAGAATATCATTTCTAGTAACTTATATACACGCACGCACATACAGGTATATTTGTATCTCAATAATATACTTCTCAAAGAAGTCAAATACCATTCATTTTGGATCAATAAATTCTCATTATTTAATTACGTTCTTTGATAATATTCGCTCTCCTTTGATATCTCGTGTATACATATACATTACAATGAGGCACATCGGTCTTGTCTTCTCTAATAATAATAATATTTCTTTAAAAGAAGAAAAGTCCCATCCTCTGCCCCCGATAGAGCCCTCTCTACCGATCCACCCGCTTCTCGCATGATCTGAAAATTCATAAATTGCAAATGATGAGGAAAAGAAACAAAAAAAAAGAAAAATACGAATAAAGGACGAAAATAAAAAGAAAAAAAGGTAATTATGTATATTTTCTTACGAGGGGATAGATAGTATTCACGACGACCCACTCGACCGCTGATCATGAAACGATCATGAAATAGAGAGAGAGAGAGAGAGAGAGAGAGAGAGAGAGAGAGAGAGAGAGAGAGAGAGAGAGAAAATCTTTTAAAAAGGTGAAGCGAATGTTCAAGGTCGAATGAGGAGAAAGCGTTAAATTAGAAATATTACATACGCTTATAATACGTAGGGTACGTACGTAAGTATAAACAGATTGAAAAAAAGAGAGTAGTCTTGAAAAGAATATCTAGAGCCGTGTTGCCATCGAATTGATCGCGAGTTATAAAGAATAAAGAAACTAAACCAAAGACGGAAACGAAAACGAAAACTAAAACGAAAGCTAAAACGAAAACGAAAAGGAGAACGAATGCGAAATAAATAAATAAATAAATAAATAAATAAATAAATAAATAAATAAATAAATAATAGAAAGAAAGGGAAAAAAGAAAGTGAGGAAAAGAAACGAGAAAAAGAAACGTCTATGGACATTTAAACGCCAACTCGATAACGAAGTAGACCGACCGACCGCTTTATGAAGTGAAAAAGAAGTTGCTTCGTGCAAGGGACCACCAGCAGGTCTCGTAAGACAAGACTCGAAAACAACGGCCACGAGATCCGGGATACGTGGACGCAAGCGTCGTATCGATCGGTCGAGTTTTACCTCGAACTTCAGTCTCGCGAACGTTTAAAAGCTATAGCATACCCGTTCGGTAGTAATCTGTTATCTCGGTGAGGAGCATCGAACGATAGAAGAAGACGCACTCTGCGATATGGGTGAGGTGGGTGAGTGTGAGAGACAAAGAGAGGAAGAGGAGAAATAAAGGAGAAGAAAGTAAAAAAAGGGGGAGAAAAAGATATTACGCATTAATAATAATAATAATTATTATTAATAATAATAATAATAACACTAACAATAACATTAAAAATAACAATAAAAATAACAATACCAATAACAATAACAATAACAATAACAATAACAATAACAATAACAATAACAATAACAATAACAATAGTAATAATAATAATAATAATAATAATAATAATAATAATAATAATAATAATAATAATATCGATTCGGTGAAAAGCTCCGATAGATAAGAAGGAGAGGAGGAAAGAAAATAATGTCTCTTCAGAAATGAGTGACCTTAACGACATCGACGCATTATTGCTTTTGTCCCCACTTTTTTGTTCTGCTTTATATTTGTCCCTTTCTTCTTTCTGCCTTTTTTTTCTTGTACTTTTTTTCGTCAGACAGAACGAGACTCGTACGAAGAGAAGGGAAGAGATTTTTTAAAAATGCATCATATCTCGGTTAAGGGATGTGGATAATAATGACAAATAATAAACATCGAAAAGAGAGAATCTTTCGATCGATAAATATAAAAGACGACATTTTACAGTCCGTTTAACGTATATCCCGATATCGTTTACGACTTATACCAAGAACCAACGTCACGATTGTTAATCAACGTTCGGTTCTAGTAACAAAACTAATCCGTAAGGACGTACGCCTCTCGATTTCGAATAACGTTCGTTTCTAACTTTTTGAACGAAAAGAGAAGAGGAAGAGGAAGGAGAAATGAAAAAAGAAGAAAAGAAAAAACAGGGGCAAAAAAATGCCTACGTCGACTTATAGGCCGTGGTGAAAGTTTCGATAACCGATGAATGCATTTATCGAAAAAATAAAAATTTCACGTTTGATAGAATGAGCTTCTGGTTTCATTTGTAACGTGTTAACCCTTCTTACGTTCGATATAATTTTTTATTTGATTTTTTTTGTCAATGAAACGCGCAACCTCTCTCTCTTTCTCTCTCTCTCTCTCTCTCTCTCTCTCTCTCTCTCTCTCTCTAATTTTTTCTTTTTCCATCAGAGGATCGATCGCCGACAAAGAATGTAAAAAATTTTTAAACAAGCTTCTCCTTTTTCGATAACATTAACGTTCAATTGATACTATCGAATTAAACATGCTCTTCATAGAGCATCCTACTTATCTACCTATCTATATATCTACCTATCTATATATCTATCTATCTCACGCGCGCACAAGTGGGACGGAGGAGAAGGAGAAGAAGCAGAAGAAGCAGTCGAAGAACGGTGTCGAAGGGAGTAAGAGAGAGAGATGGAACTCCGTGGTGAGGGGAGGATACAAAGCACACTAATCGGCTAACTTTCTCATCGAAATCGATCACTTCCTCTGTCCCCGCACTCCTACTACGGCCGCCATGGTCCACCCTACCCCTCCCCCACTCACCCGTTCCAAAGGGGAAGAAAATCGTAGTAGCTCGTTATTTTAATGCGTGTTTTTTCGTTAATATCATTCGCCGCTCCGTGAGAAGGACGTTCGAGGAAGAATAACGCCACTCGTGATGAATACTACGCGAGATCTTTCGAGGAAGCGGGAGGGGAATAATAAGAAGGAGGAGGCGGAGGAGGAAGAGGAAAGGTGTTGGGGGGCACAATTAGGGTTATAGGGTCGTGGGTAACGGCGAGATAGGTGACGGAAGGTCTCGTTTCGGTTCTAAGAAAAAAAAAAAGAAAAAGTACAAAAAATGGAAAGAAGATACAAAAAAAGAATCTATATATATATATATATATATATATATATATATATATATATATATTACGCTTGGATCTCTATAGGTTTTTCTCGCGCCACCCCGTAGATCGTAACGTCCGTGTGCCTCTCTTTTCACGCGTGGTACGAAAAAAAGCAAAAGGTATCAACGAGATCCTACAAACTCCCACTTATTTGTTAACCTCAAACGATCTTCTCGACTTTCTCTCTCTCTCTCTCTCTTTCTCTCTCTCCCTCCCTCTCTCTGCCTCTTTTTCTTTTTACCTCAACTTAAAAACTCGTCACCGTGTAGTATTATCCGATTAATTGGTAACGAAGAGAAAAAAACATAAATATATTATATATCGTTACGGTGCCCTTGAATACTAACCCCGTCGAAGTAGTAAGGAAGAAGAAAAATAAATGGGGAGATAAAAGAGACGGAGAAACAGAGAGAGAGAGAGAGAGAGAGAGAGAGAGAGAGAGAGAGAGAGAAGATAATAAAAAAAAAACGTCGACAATAATCACCTCACGCGACATCGAACGTTAAAACGCGGACTGTCAAGCTATCTCTCTTGTGTTCACGCGTTTACCGGCAGCACACCACCGCTACTCCCACGGTGGGCG
>CAKKNJ020000177.1:240000-247500 GCA_918808275.2 Dolichovespula sylvestris
ATATATATATATATATATATATATATCGTATTATCTCTTCCTTTTTTGTTCTCTTTTTTTTCTTAGAACCAAGACGAGACCTTTGTCATCTATCACGCCGTTACCCACTATCCTATAACCCTAATTGATGCTTTCCAAGACCTTTCCTCTTCCTCCTCCTCCTTCTTACCATCCCCATCCCATTTCATCGAAAGATCTCGCGTATTATTTATCACGTACGGCGAGTATTCTTAACCAACGATAAGAAACCAAGTGTAACCAATAACGAACGACAAGAAATCGACTTATAATTATTCTCCCGCGAACGTCCTTCTCACGGAGGGGCGAATGAAATTAACGAGGGAACACGCATTAAAATAACGAGCTACTACGATCTTCTTCCCCGTTGGAAAGGTGGAGTAGGGGAGGGATAGGGTGGACCTAGGTGGTAGTAGTATGAATGCGGGGTCAGGGGGAGAGATCGATTTCGAGGTGAAAGTTAGCCGATTACGGTGTTCTGTATCCACCCCTCACCTCGGTGTTCCCTCTCTCTCTCCTCCACACCTCGACCACGTTCTTCGTCTGCTTCTTCTTCTTCTTCTTCTCTCCGTCCCTCTTGTGTGCCCGCGCGCGACAGCGTACGAGGAGCATGGCGAAACTTCTTACGTAAAAGCTTGTGCACCACGCAAACTGAACGAACGAACGAACGAACGAGATAGATAGATAAATAGATAAGTAGGATGCTCGAAGAAAAGCATGTTTGATTCGATAATATCAATTGAACGTTAATGTTTTCGAAAACGGAGAAGCTTGTTTAAAAATTTTTTACATTCTTCGTGGGGGATCGATCCTCCGATGGAAAATGGAAAAATTAGAGAGAAAGAGAGAGAGAGAGAGAGAGAGAGAGGGTGCGCGTTTCATTGAAAAAAAAAAAAAAAACAAATAAAAAATTATATCGAACGTAAGATGGGTTAACACGTTAGAAATGAAACCAGACGCTCGGTCTATCGAACGTGAAATTTTTATATTTTCCATAAATGCATTTATCGGTTATCGAAACTTTCACCACGGTCTATAAGCCGACGTAGGTATTTTTTTGCCCCGGTTTTTTCTTTTTTTTCCATTTCTCCATTCCCTTCCCCTTCTCTTTTCATTTAAAAAGTTAGAAACGAACGTTATTCGAAATCGAGTGCCGTACGTCCTTACGGATTAGTTTTGTTATTACAAAGAACGTTATTAACAATCGTGTCGTTGGTTCGTGGTATAAGTCGTAAACGATGTCGGGATATACGTTAAACGGATTCTAAAACGTCGTCTTTTATATTTATTGATCGAATGATTCTCTCTTTCGATTTGTTTATTTGTCATTATTATCCACATCCCTTAACCGTCATATGATGCATTTTTAAAAAATCTCTCCTCTTTGTACGAGTATCGTTCTGTCTGACAAAAAAAAAAGTACAAGAAAAAAGAGGCAAAAAGACGAAAGGGTCTAAAATAAAGGAGAACAAAAAAGTGAGTTTATTTTTTTTCTTCCTCTTCTTCTTATCTATCGCAGCTTTCCACCGAATCGTCTGGTTTCATTTTTAACGTGTTTACCCATCTTACGTTCGATATAATTTTGTATTTGTTTTTTTTTTTTTTTAATAAAACGCGTCCCCCCTCCTCTCTCTCTAATTTTTTCTTTTTCCATCGGAGGATCGATCCCCCACGAAGCATGTAAACGAATTTAAACAAGCTTCTCCTTTTTCGAAAACATTAACGTTCAATTGATACTATCGAATCAAGCATGCTTTTCTTCGAGCATCCTACTTATCTATCTATCTATCTCGTTCGTTCGTTTAGTTTGCGTGGTGCACATGCTTTTACGTAAGAAATTTCACCTATCTCCTCGTATGCGGGCGCGCGCGCGCGCACACACAAGTGGGATGGAGGAGAAGAAGAAGCAGACGACGAACAGTGTCGAGGGGTGGAGAAGAGAGAGATGAAACACCGTGGTGAGGGGAGGATACAAAACACCAGTATCGGCTAACTTTCTCCTTGAAATCGATCACTTTCCCTGTCCCCGCACTCCTACTACCGCCGCCTAGGTCCACCCTATCCCTCCCCTGCTGCCCCTTTCCATCGTGGAAGAAAATCGTAGTAGTTCGTTATTTTAATGCCTGTTTCTTCGTTAATTTTATTCGCCCTCCGTGAGAAGGACGTTCGCGGGAGAGTAATTATAATAAAGTCGATTTCTTGTCGTTCGTTATTGGTTACACTCGGTTTCTTATCGTTGGTGAAGAATACTCGCCGCACGTGATTAATACTACGCGAGATCTTTCGAGGAAATGGGATAGGGAAGGTAAGAAGGAGGAGGAGGAAGAGGAAAGGTGTTGGGGAGCATCAATTATGGTTATAGGGTAGTGGGTAACGGCGAGATAGGTGACGGAGGGTCTCGGTTTAGTTCTAAGAAAAAAAAAAAAGAAAAAAGTACAAAAAAGGAAAAAAAGATACAAAAAAAAAATATATATATATATATATATATATATATATATATATATTTATATAAAAGAAGCAAAAGAGAGAGAGAGAGAGAGAGAGTGAGAGAGAGAGAGAGACAGAGTGAGAGAGAGAGAGAGAGAGAGAGAGAGAGAGAGAGAGCACGAAGACTTTCAAGTTGAGTGGAATGAACGGTCGAGCGAGGAAAACGCGAAGCAAGGTAAGGCAAGGCAAAGCAAAGTAAATGGAGGGCAATGTCTACCGGGCAACGTAGGTCTGCGACCGCTGCGATCTCTACGCCGCTTTGTACGACGTGATCAACGCGTAACATTTACGAGGGATGATGATGTCACGAGGAGGCATCCTTTATTCTCTTTCTCTTTCTCTTTGTCTGTCTCTATCTATCTATCTCCATCTCTCTCTCTCTCCCTCTCTCTCTCTCTCTCGTTTCCTGACGACGAAGCGATTCGATTTGAAAGTCCTTCAACTTTACAGGCTCGCTATAATCGCGAGAACATTGGAGTCACCTGTTACTCCATTCGTTACGTTCGTTTTAATTAGAGGTCAGAGAAGATATTGAACAAAGAAAAATGATTCGTGTGTACGTAAGATTTTGTTCTTCGCTCTATCTTTACGTTATCGTATTTATTTGTATACAAAAAAAAAAAAGAAAAAAGAAAGAAAAGATCATTTGTTTAATTATTTTCTATATGTGATCATTGTGAGATTATTTTATATATATATATACTATACATATATACGAAACGTCGTCGGATACAATTTATAACAACAATACATCTGACAAAGTTATTATCCGTTCGTTGATGATCGAACGATCGATCGTAGATTCTCGACGAAGATAAAAGCGATAAGGGCAACGAATGTGTAACGACTTTAACGATAACGATCCGTCGTCTCCGACAAACTCACGCTAAACGTCGTGGCGTCGTACAGCTAGCGCACGATTCGAGTTCTCCCTTTTGAATTTTTAAACCCTAAATTCCACTACGGCCGATGACATCAAAGCAATGGTTCGCTGTTTGTTACAGATCTGAATTAGCCTAACCTAGCCCAAGCCTAGCCTAAGGTCTTTCGAGACGTTCTTTTTTTTTCACGTAGATTTAACACGCACGATCATTCATTTAATTCCTTCGTTCGTTCGTTCGTTCGTTCGTTCGTTCGTTCGTTCGTTCTACGACTAGTCATTCAGTCAGACCCCGTCCTTCGCAAATGGGTTGGTTGTGTGCATCGTTCCTGGATCAATAGCACGTGACAGTCGTCGTGACCGGCGCCTCCGCACCATGTTGCGTTCTCGCTCTCTCTCTTTCTCACTCTCACTCTCTCTCTCTTTCTCACTCTCACTCTCTCTCTCTCTCTCTCTCTCTCTCTCTCTCTCTCTCTCTCTCTCTCTCTTTCTCCCTATCTCTCCTTCTTCCCCCACTCTCTTTCGCTCTCGGCAGACGCCACCACCGTCGCCGCCGCCGCCAGCAGGATGTAAACAAAGGAACAGCAAAACGCTCTCGCTCTTCGTCTTTTTTGTTATTCTTTCTTTCTTTCCCTCTTTCTTCCTCTAAACTCTTTTCTAACGAGCGTCGAATTCAAATCATTCGGTAATGATCTTTCTCCTCTTAATGTTTTTTTTTCTTTTTCGAAAATTTTTCAGTAAGTTTAATTTTTCCATGTACCCGTTTTATTAATTTTTTCCAGGGTTTAAAAGCGTACGTGTGTATGTATTTACGTATTTTTACGTGCTATACGTGGACGAAGAAGCGAGAAGGGAATTACGAGCCGTCGTCGTCTTGCTTGCGTCAGATTTCTTCCTCGTGACCGCACTCGAAAATGTTCTCTCGTAAATACGAGATATTACTCGTGCTCGACAACCGATACTACTTCCTATCTGTCGTTCATTAAATTCAACGAACGACCGGTTATACAAATATAACAACGCGTGTAAATAATTTGCTACAATATATATTTGCTATAATAATATATCTCTTTGAAATATCGATCCTATTTGAAATCATGTTAGATAAGCTCCAATCGACAAAAAAAAGAAAAAGAAGATATCGAAATAATGTTCTGTTCTTTGACGAATAATGTATGTGTATGTATTTCTATATGTATATATATAATATATACGATATATACATAATATATATGTGCATACGCACTCAAGTTCGCATGTATCTTCGAAGAAAAACATCGAAGACAGACGACAGTGGCAACGCGGTATTTCAACAGGCGTATTTCGTAGCGCGAACGAGCCTACGAAAATCTACCTCGACATTTATCTTAACGTTCGCTGATCGAAGTCGTAATAGTAGCGTTTTACGACTTACCTGTATATGTATGTATGCGCGCGCGTAAAGGAAATATCTATGTATTTCGAATAAAAATAATATAAATATATACATATAACAATATGTCGAAGCGATTTGTTTTGCGTTCGCTGTCTCTGAGGCGCCTATGCCATACAAGGTATATACGTAATATATTACCAAGTCCGTTATCTTTTTCTCTGCGAAATACAAAAATATACATACGTAAATACATGTGTATATATATATATATATATATATATATATATATATATATATGTATATGTACGTAAAAACCTCATATTATCTTACAACCTCGACGTGTTATACCGGTTCGATGAATTTTTATTGATTCGATAAAACGAGAAGAATCGAGAGAAAAGGCGAAGAAAGAGAAAAGAAACGACATAAAAAGAAAAAGAAGCAACAACAACAAAATATTGTTCAATTCTTCCGTTTAATCTAATTATTTCGTTATACCTGTTGTACGTCATTCAATTTTTGCGGATGGCGACAAAATATTTCTTTTTTTTTCTCTCACCCCCTTCTTCATGCTCGCCAGACGTGAGATCATTCGCTAGATACGTTGATCGGTCGGCGGTGGAGTCGTCGATGGGAAGGGGGGTGAAGAGGGGGCGGAAGGTAGTCGGGTAGGAGTTAGGAAGTGGTTGGCGGGGCAGAGGAAAACGTGCATCGAAGGGGGCAACGACTACGTCGGTGAATGAATGAAGGATTACGTCACTGGCGACAGGTGTATCGCGCACGCGCTCGTGCATCTTCGGCTGCGTACGTAACAGGGTCGATCACAGATAGCCTCGGGTCCCATCCCCCACACACCATTATCGCCGCTATCGTCGTCGTCGTCATGACGTTCGGGTGCTTACGTTAGTTAGTTATTTCTTTCATCTTATACCACTATAAAGATATAGAACATAACTAATACGGATACGTACATAACTATTTATTTACCGGATTAGTTATGTCATATATCTGTATAACGTGCATAGATATACGTATATATATATATATATATATATATATATGATGTATGTATGTATCTATATATTTGTATGCTAGGATATTTTTGTCGTTTCTTTTCTACCTGGGTATAACCTCACTTTCTCTCTCTCTCTCTCTCTCTCACTCTCTCTCTCTCTCCCTTTCTCTCCTCTTTTTCTATTTTTCTTCTTGGAATATGCCTTTGATATTTATTATAGAATTCTAAAATTGTAGATACTAGATATATGCGTACTAGTATTGAGATTTTTTTATTCATTAATTTCTTTCTCTTTTTTCATTCTTTTCTTTATTTTTTCAATTAATACCTATACGTAAATGTATATCTATAAAACATATACATACATATATATATAGTAGTAGTGAGTCGTTCATGGGTGAAGACATTTAGTTAGAATATCCGATACGTCAACGTTTCCAAGAAATTTCACGCACCTCTTATACATATGCGTAACCACGTGAAATTTTCTTCTTTTTTATTGTCGCGTGTATCTATTATTACACACGCGCGCGCACAGAGAGAGAGAGAGAGAGAGAGAGAGAGAGAGAGAGAGAGAGAGAGAGAGAGATCTATTAATATGTGTATTATTATACACATATCCTTATCATATATAACGTATACTTTGATGAATACAATCACATGTATATTAATACGTGATTTGTACATTAGTACTTTGTAACATGTAACACGCACGTTTAATAAAAACACGTAGAATTGTATTATTTATACGTATATACATATACATACGTACATCCATACATATATATATATATATATATATATATATATATATATTCTATGTACGGGTACGTATGAGTGTAGAGTGTGTTGGGAACAATACGGCGGGACAGTGGGGGAGGTATGGTGGGGAGATGGGGTTAGATCCGTAGCTCTCTGGCTCGGATCGAGCTTCGCGTTAGTTGACTTTCGCTCCTCGAAACGCGTCGGCGCGTCGCGTTTCCTTCTTCTCCTCGACGACGCCAGTAGCGCAACATTCCTTCCCTCGTCTGGTCATCATTGTTGTTATGGTTATCGTCGTCGTCGTCGTTATCGTTATCGTTGTCATTGTCATTGTCATTGTCGTTGTTAAACGATTCCTCTGTATTAAATTACTCCCATCGTTACTCTCCATTCGTAGATGTTTTATTTTCTTTTTATCATTTATTTGTTCATTTTTTACTCTTTTTTCATTATTGTTTACGGTAACGACGAATCCTTTGCGCAGTTGTTCCCCTTTGACAAATCGATCGCGCTTGTCTTAGATGCCAACAATACATAACGACCCCGATGAGAAAAGATGGTTTTGCCATTAATAAACTTTGAAATCCTTCGAAGAAGAAATAGTTGAAACGATTCCTTTTTCTTTCATCTTTTTTTTCCTCCTCCCTCTTCCCTGTTTTCAATCGACGCGTCCATATCATACGCGTCGTCGGAATAATAATAATAATAATGATGATAATGATAATTATGATGATGACAATGATGATGCTGCTGACGAGGGACGGAGAGAAAGAAAAGTGGCAAATAATACGACGTATCCTCGTTGTCATAAGGAAGAAGGATCACTGATCGAGCGATCAAGATCATCGTCGTTTCGTGATAATGAGTCCTCGAGCATGCTCGAGCAGCAGCTTTTAACCGCATCCTATACGTCTAACTCGTTTGTCTGTCCGTTTCCATCTCCTTCCCGTTCATTCTCAGTTT
>CAKKNJ020000177.1:250000-252500 GCA_918808275.2 Dolichovespula sylvestris
ATATATTCGTGAATGAGATCGATCATCAAATGATTTGTACGTGATCCCTCGAATTAGCCTCTTACTAGGCTCTCTAAGTAGGTTTATTTTTCTTAACTGATAGTATTCGTAGTATACGTAATACATCAGGAATAGGTCTAATCCGTCTAATTCGCGTGATACGTTTGGAACGATTAGTGGGACCTTAACTCAACCAAAGATTTCTCAGAGTCCCACACACTATTATGCTTTCTGATATCAGTACCGCACCAAGCACCATATATACTCCTATTTCCAACCACGCATGCAGAAAAAGAGAGAGAGAGAGAGAGAGAGAAAGAAAGAAATGACGAAAGAAATAACGAGAACTCTGTGCTACTCTTCTCTGGTGGGGAAAGGTGTGGAGAGGCAGGGTGTAAGTGCCAAGAAACCAAACAAACCGGGGCTCCTGTTTGTCGGCGCGTACGAGCCACGTCGATCCGTGGCGCGTACGTGGTGAAGATCGCCCGTTGACCCTTCCTTAATACTACCACCACGCGTGTAGAGTGTGGCACACGGACGTTACGATCTGCGCGGTGGCGCGAGAAAAATCTATGGAGATCAAAGCGTAAATATATATATATATATATATATATATATATATATATATATGTATGTATGTATATTCGTGTTCCTCGGTCAAAACGGTTTCTTTCAATCTTTATTTCTTCATTTCAATATAATTTCGTTTCGTTTCGTTCCGTTTGATTATATTTCTTTTTTCTTTATTTGTTTATTTGTTTTCTCCCGAGATGAAGAACTGCGATACACTACCCTCCTCGTGTCCCTGTCCCACCCGACTCTTACTCTTAATACTCCCCTCCAGTGTCCACCGCTTATTGATTCTCTCTCTCTCTCTCTCTCTCTCTCTCTCCCTCTCTCTCCCTCTCTCTTTCTCTATTTCTATCTTTCAAATCAATTCTCTATTTCTATCTTTCAAAACAAATCAAAGATCTGATATTAACAAAGGTGGAAAGAAGGAACGAAACGAAATTCAAATCGACGTATGTATAGAATGGTTGCAACGTAAATAATTTTGTCTAACGCTTCATTCGGTACACCCTTGAAACGTATGTACGGATATGTACAGACGTATGTGTTTTCATCGTTCACGCGCGCAACATACTACACGTATTTGATTGAACGATAATTCGTTCGATGAATTTATGAAGATAGTTGTTTTCATTCATGATATACGTTTTCCCGTAAGAAAAGAAAAAAAGAAAAAAAAAATACTCCGTAACGGCAAGACTAATTTTCGACTGCTAATTCGATCGTAATTTCTTTCTTTTTCCATTTTAATTTGTTTTTTCTTTTTCTTTATTTTCTTCAATCAAACGTAACAAGCAAGTACAATCAAATTTGTTCTCTCGAAGGCATTAAATTTCAATAAAAAAGAGAAAATTCAAATGGATATCCGCAATCGCTGCAATGCAAACAGTTTCTAACACATTTTACTCGTTCACCCCACACACACACGCGCGCGGGCGCGTATAGATATGTACAGATACATTTATTGTATATGCACGAAATAGCATACTCCTTTGAACGGTATTCGTTCGATAGATCCATGAAGATAGATCATTACCCTACTACGGCAAGAAAAGGAGAAAGGGAGAGATGCTAGCGAGATAACTAATTACTTGACTCTGCTAATTCGATTACAATTTTTTCTTCTTTTTCTTTAATCTAACAACACGAGAGCTATAAAATTTGTTCTCTCTGGATGGCATTCGATTACAAAAAAAAATAAATAAATAAATAAATAAAAAGCAAAAACAAGGAAACGATAAAATAAATAAGATAAACAAAAAATCAAATCTCGATATCTGCGATAATCGTAATGGAAAATAGTAGTAACACTTTACATGGGCTATATCCTTAACACGTATGTACATACATATATGTATATATATCTATAAACTTATGTATCGTATACATATAATAATATATTCCTTTGAACGGTATTCGTACGATAGGCCCATGGAGATGGATTATTATCGCGGATGGAGGAAAAGACACGGAGAGAAGAAAACCGATCGATTCACCGTTACTCTCTTCTCGTTTTATCTACTCGCACGGTTCGTCCTCCTAAACGGATATCTCGCATATTGCGTGTACGATAATACACAGCCGGGCATCGTTTATTCGTAGAAGAGGGAAGGAAAAGAAATGAAAGAAAAAAGAAAAGAAAGGTACGAAAAAAAGGAACGGTAAGAAAAAAGGAAGGAAGAAAGAATGAGACGGAAAGATAGAAATAGAGAAAGAGAGAGGGAGAGAGAGAGAGAGAGAGAGAGAGAGAGAGAGAGAGAGAGACAAAAAGCGGTGGACACTGGAGGGGAGTATTAAGAGTAAGAGTCGGGTGGGACAGGGACGTGAGGAGTGTAGTGTATCGCAGTTCTTCCTCTCGGGAGAAAACAAATAAACAAATAAAGAAAAAAAGAAATATAATGAAACGGAACGAAACGAAACGAATTTATAT
>CAKKNJ020000177.1:265000-267500 GCA_918808275.2 Dolichovespula sylvestris
GGAGGAGAAGGAGAAGAAGCAGAAGAAGCAGCCGAAGAACGGTGTCGTGGGGAGTAGGAGAGTGAGATGGAAGACCGTGGTGAGGGGAGGATACAAAGCACACTAATCGGCTAACTTTCTCATCGAAATCGATCTCTTCCTCTGTCCCCGCACTCCTACTACGACCGCCAGGGTCCACCCTACCCCTCCCCCACTCCCCCGTTCCAAAGGGGAAGAAAATCGTAGTAGCTCGTTATTTTAATTCGTGTTTCTTCGTTAATTTCATTCGCCACGCCGTGAGAGGGACGTTCGAGGAAGAATAACGCCACTCGTGATCGCGAGATCTTTCGAGGAAGCGGGATGGGAATGATAAGAAGGAGGAGGCGGAGGAGGAAGAGGAAAGGTGTTGGGGGGCACAATTAGGGTTATAGGGTCGTGGGTAACGGCGAGATAGGTGACGGAAGGTCTCGTTTCGGTTCTAAGAAAAAAAAAAAAGAAAAAGTACAAAAAAGGGAAAGAAGATACAAAAGAAAATTTATATATATATTTATATAAAAGAAGCAAAAGAGAGAGAAAGAGAGAGAGAGAAAAACAAAGGAGAAAAATCTCACGATCGATCGTGAAATGAAATTAATTGCCGGAGTCCTTATCGATGGTTTACGGTTGGGTTGGGTATCGTGTTTATTTAAATCGGCAGAAGATTAAGTTCAAGATCGTGGATTTACAGTTTTTTTTTTTTTTTTTTTTTTTTTTTTTTCTTTTTTTTTTTTTTTAAATAATTCCAGAGATAATACGTGTCTTTTATCTTTCATTTGATATATTATATATACATATATATATGAATGTATATATATATATATATATATATGTATGTATGTAGATGTATAAATGTAGATATGAAACTGATGTACATGTAAAAATGATTATGAGCAAGCTAATACGTTCAATATGGATGACTGTCGAACGATGATTGCAAGAGAGACCAGAGACCCCACCCAAGTAAGAAAGCAAGTAAGCAAGCAAGTAAGCAAACAAGCAAGCAAGCGACGACGTATACGACGTCGACAACAACGACGACGACACAAGGACGACAACGAGAAGGAGAAGGAGAAGGAGTTAGAGTATGGTAAGAAAGATTACGAGGAGGGGGTGGAAAGGGCGGTGGAAGTAGAGAAGGTGGAGAAGGAGGTGGTAGAGGAGGTGGTAGAAGAAGAGGGAAATCTGTAGTGCTTCGTTGCTCAACTTGGTTCAACCGAGGAGAACCGGCGTGTCAACGACGACGTGACAAAGCTGCGAAGAGCGGAGTAGCACTTTGCCGTTGCTGTTGCTGTTGTTGTTGCTGCTGATGTTGAATTAATCGTTGTCACGCTTAAGTAGCACACTCGTTCTCGACCGATGATCGGCTCGTGCTTACACCAGCTGGTTTGCCGTTGGGCAAGTGTATTGCCACGGATAGTAAGCATTGACTGTTTACGACGAAGAGAGAGAGAGAGGGAGAAAGTGAGAGAGAGAGAGAGAGAGAGAGAGAGAGAGAGAGAGAGAGAGAGAGAATAACGTAGAAAAAAAGAGAGAAAGAAAGAAAGAAAAGAAAAGAAGAAGAATAAAAAAGAAAGATAATACACGAGAAACGTCGAGCGAAAGGATACGAGTTGAATTAATATGTATAACGTTGGACTTTGACTTCGATTTTCTTGTTCCTTAAGAGTAATTTCGATTATCCGTATCTGATTCTAAATCGTACCGAACGCGCGACGGAAAGACGTAGATAGAAGCCGCGTCGGAGAATAGTTAGCGTCGTAGTTGTCGATGTAAATAAGGATCGATCGTATTAGCGTGATCATAACTAATCTCGCGTGATTCTTTCGATCGTCGCGCGATTAGAGTCGATCGAGGAGTAGTCCGAGAGACGTTTAGATTTTCTTGTCACGTTTAACGGTATGAACGTATTCTAATCGCCTACTGAACGCGATTCGAAGAAAAGGATCTCGTATAACTTGGTCTCTTCGTACGTAGACACCGACGACACGTATACGCACGATGTCAAATATACGCGTTATTTACTTCTGTTGGATAGACGACGCGAAGAGAAAGAAGAAGGGGGATTCGTTGATTTAAAAGATAGAAGGAAAGAAAGAATAAAAAAAGGAAAGAAAATAAAAAAGGAACGGGATCGGGGGGGGGGAGAAAAGCAAAAGCAAAGTTCTCTTTTTGAATAGAAAAAAAAAATGAAAATAAAATAATACTATATCTATTTTTATTCGTTCTCGTCCTCCTGCTTCTTCTTCGTCTTCTTCTTTTTCTTCTCATGAGAGATCGAATTCTACTATGCAGGTCTATTACTATGGTAGTACAAGTTACAAGATAAGTGTACCATTGCACGACCACGAACGTCCTTGAGAGCCCTCTTTATCCTGTTCACCGATCGTCCGTTTCTTCGTTTCGAGATTGTAAATCGGTGAACGGTAACAACTCGCACGATCCAGCTAGTTCCCCGGTCACTCTTTAAAACTTAACATACGCA
>CAKKNJ020000177.1:270000-282500 GCA_918808275.2 Dolichovespula sylvestris
TTATATTATTTTTATTCGAAATACATAGATATTTCCTTTACGCGCGCGCATACATACATATACAGGTAAGTCGTAAAACGCTACTATTACGACTTCGATCAGCGAACGTTAAGATAAATGTCGAGGTAGATTTCCGTAGGCTCGATCGACGCGACGAAATACATCTGTCGAAGTATCGATTTGCCACTGTCGTCTGTCTTCGATGTTTTTCTTCGAAGATACATGTGTACATGCGTACATGCGTGCGTATGCATATATATATATAATATATATATCGTATATATTATATATATACATATACATATAGCTACACATACATTATTCGACAAAGAACAGAACATTATTTCGATATCTTCTTTTTCTTTTTTTTGTCGATTGGAGCTTATCTAACATGATTTCAAATAGGATCGATATTTCAAAGAGATATATTATTATAGCAAATATATATTGTAGCAAATTATTTACACGCGTTGTTATATTTGTATAACCGGTCGTTCGTTGAATTTAATGAACGACAGATAGGAAGTAGTATCGGTTGTCGAACACGAGTAATATCTCGTATTTACGAGAGAACATTTTCGAGTGCGGTCAGGAGGAAGAAATCTGATGCAAGCAAGACGACGACAGCTCGTAATTCCTTCTCGCTTCTTCGTCCACATATAGCACGTAAAAATACGTAAATACATACACGCGTACGCTTTTAAACCCTGGAAAAAATTAATAAAGCGGGTACGGGGAAAAATTAAACTTACTGAAAAATTTTCGAAAAAAAAAAACAATAAGAGGAGAAAGATCATTTCCGAATGATTTGAATTCGACGCTCGCTAGAAAAGAGTTTAGAGGAAGAAAGAGTGAAAGAAAGAAAAAATAACGAAGAAAGACGAAGAGCTAGAGCGTTTAGCTGTTCTTTTGTTTACATCGGGCCGGCGGCGTTGGCGACGGTGGTGGAGTCTACCAAGAGCGAAAGAGAGTTGGGGTGAAGGAGAGAGAGGGAGAGAGATAGAGAGAGAGTGAGAGAGAGTGAGTGTGAGAGAACGCAACACGGTGCGGAGGCGCCGGTCACGACGATTGTCACGTGCTATTGATCTAGGAACGATGCACACAACCAACCCATTTGCGAAGGACGGGGTCTGACTGACGGACTAGTCGTAGAACGAACGGACGAACGAACGAACGAAGGAATGAAAGGAATGATCGTGCGTGTTAAATCTACGTGAAAAAAAAGGAACGTCTCGAAAGACAGGCTAGGCTGGGGCTAGGCTAGGCTAAGTCAGACCTGTAACAAACAGCGAACCATTGCTTTGATGTCATCGGCCGTAGTGGAATTTAGGGTTTAAAAATTCAAAAGGGAGAACTCGAATCGTGCGCTAGCTGTACGACGCCACGACGTTTAGCGTGAGTTTGTCGGAGACGACGGATCGTTATCGTTAAAGTCGTTACACATTCGTTGCCCTTATCGCTTTTATCTTCGTCGAGAATCTACGATCGATCGTTCGATCATCAACGAACGGATAATAACTTTGTCAGATGTATTGTTGTTATAAATTGTATCCGACGACGTTTCGTATATATGTATAGTATATATATATATAAAATAATCTCACAATGATCACATATAGAAAATAATTAAACAAATGATCTTTTCTTTCTTTTTTCTTTTTTTTTTTGTATACAAATAAATACGATAACGTAAAGATAGAGCGAAGAACAAAAACTTACGTAGACACGAATCATTTTTCTTTGTTCAATATCATCTCTCACCTCTAATCCACACGAACGGAGCGAATGGAGTAACCGGTGACTCCAACGCTCTCGCGATTATAGCGAGCCTGTAAAGGTTAGGACTTTCAAATCGAATCGCTCTGTGGTCAGGAAATGAGAGAGAGAGAGAGAGAGAGAGAGAGAGAGAGAGAGAGAGAGAGAGATGGAGAGAGATAGATAGAGACAGACAGAAAGAGAAAGAGAAAGAGAATAAAGGATGCCTCCTCGTGACATCATCATCCCTCGTAGACGATACGCGCTGATCACGTCGTATAAAGCGGGGTAGCGATCGCAACGGTCACAGACCTACGTTGACCGGTAGACATTGCCCTCCATTTACTTTGCTTTGCCTTGCCTTACCTTGCTTCGCGTTTGCCTTGCTCGACCGTTCATTCCCCGCAACTTGAAAGCTACGTGCTCTTTCTCTTTCTCTCTCTCTCTCTCTCTCTCTCTCTCTCTCTCTCTCTCTCTCTCTCTCGTCTCTCCAACTCCTTTCTCTACAAGTCTCTTCTTTGTCGTACATATGACATTTATGTATAATGTATGTATATATGTACGTACGTACGTATATATGTATGTATGTACGTAAGTATGCATGTTAGTTGTACGTATGTATGCATGTGTGTTGTATGTATGTATGTAGGTGTGTGTGTATGTAAATAACCAAAACGTTGATACGCAAAAATATAAATTACGAATGATCCTTCGTTTACCATTAAGGTCACCTCTCTTAAAGCAATCAACGTCGCGTTCTTCGGGTCGTCTCAGTTTCCTTTTATGTAAACACGTCTAAACAATAGACGTGTTTAAAGATACCCGATGGTATCTTTGGTCGGCCCTGTTACGTACGTTGCCGAAGATGCACGAACGCGTGCGCAATACACCTGTCGCCAGTGACGTAATCCTTGGATTCACCGACGTAGCCGTTACCCCCTTCGATGCACGTTCTCCTCTGCCCCGCCAACCACTTCATAACACAAAACCCTACTACCATCCGCCCCCTCTTCCTCCCCTGCCCACCGACGCTGCCATCGCCGACCGAACAACGTATCTATCGAGTGGTCTCACGTCTGGCGAGCACAAAGAAGGAGATGAGAGAAAAAAAAAGAAATATTTTGTCGTAAACCGCCTTTTCGCGTGTTCCTTTTCGTTCCTTAATCTTTTTCTTCTCTCTCTCTCTCTCTCTCTCTCTCTCTCTCTCTCTCTTTCTCTCTCTCTCTCTCTCCTCTCCAATTCCTTTCTCTACAAGTCTCTTCCTTCGTTTGTACATATGACATTTATGTATATATGTATGTGTGTGTGTGTGTGTGTGTGTGTGTGTGTGTGTGTATGTGTGTATGTGTATGTGTGTGTGTATGTATGTATGTATGTGTGTATGTAAATAACCAAAATGTCAAACCACGTAAAAATATAAATTACAAATGATCCTTCGTTTACCATTGACGTCTCCTTTAAAGCACCAACGTCGCGTTGCTCGGGTCGTCTCAGTTTCCTACTATGTAAACACATCTTACCTTAATTCCAGAAATATCTCGCGCGCAAAGGATCGCTGTTTTTGATGTCGATTTCCTCACACATCTCTCCAAAAAAAAAAAATAAACGAAAGTAATAACAAAAAAAAACATCTCCGCGCGTCAGAAAATACAGAAAAGAGAAATGGGTGGTGAAAAAAGAAGAAATCAAAAGAAGCGAATTTAACGATCGAATCGAAAACAATACAGAAAAGAGAGAGAGAGAGTGAGAGAGAGAGAGAGAGAGAGAGAGAGGGAAAGGAAAGGAACAAAAATAAGAAAGAAAGATATTACACGAGTAACGTCGAGCGAAAGGATACGGGTTGAATTAATATTCATAACGTTGGTGTTTGGCTTCGAAAACTTACAATTTTCTTGGTTTTTTTTTTATCTTTTTTATTTTTTATTTTTGTTTCTTATTACATCCGCGTACGCATCCAACACGTGCAATAATTTGTCGAAACGTTTCCTCGAGACCGTTGAAATATTTTCTATTTCCCTTTTTCATTTTTGTATTTATTTCCTTTTTTCCCCTTTTTCCCCTCTTCCGCCGTCGTAAAAATTATCGTTAACATTACGTACGGCCGTAAAAATGGTCGTCCCGTCGGTGATCGAGAGCGTTCCCGAGCATGCGACATTTTTTTCGCGCGGTGTCGTTCTGTACAAGAAAAAGATAAAGAAAAAGAAAAAGAAACAAAGTATTCGTAGAAAACTCGTTGCTCCCTTTCCCTCTTTTTCTTTTTTTCTTTTTTCTTTCGCGAAAATTGTCGCTGTGGAGGGGGGGTTGGATGGTATGGTAGGGGACAAAACGTTCGATCACGACTGGAATCGCGATCGCCGTGATTCAAAGGACAAGAATCATATCTGTCGACGATTACGTCGACAATATTTTTATTCCAAACTTGACGTTAGATCGTTGATTATGATAATTGTCGATTGGGATAATTGTTTAGGATCCCAATAGAATGTCGTCGCGTCGTTTGGAAAAATTCGTTCTTCTAAATCTTAAAAAATGAAAAAAGAAGTAAAGGAAGGGAAGAAAAAAGGGAGATATCCTGCGACTTACATTTCCCTTTTTCAAGGTACGTAAACTTATCATCGAGTTGAATTTACCATCGACATTATCATCGGTCTGTTCCTTAAGAGTAATTTCGATTATCCGTATCTGATTCTAAATCGTACCGAACGCGCGACGGAAAGACGTAGATAGAAGCCGCGTAGGAGAATAGTTAGCGTCGTAGTTGTCGATGTAAATATGGATCGATCGTATTAGCGTGATCATAACTAATCGCGCGTGATTCTTTCGAACGTCGCGCGATTAGAGTTGATCGAGTAGTCCGAGAGACGTTTAGATTTTCTTGTCACGTTTAACGGTATGAACGTATTCTAATCGCCTACTGAACGAGATTCGAAGAAAACAATCTCGAATAACTTGGTCTCTTGGTCTCTTCGGACGAGAAGAAGAAGAAGAAGAGGAAATCGTTGATTTACAAGAAAGAAGGAAAGAAAGAATAAAAAAAGGAAAGAAAATAAAAAAGGAACGGGATCGGGGGGGAGGGAAGGAAAAGCAAAGTTGTCTCTCTTTTTGAAAAGAAAAAAAATGAAAATAAAATAATACAACATCTATTTTTATTCGTTTTCGTCTTCCTTCTTCTTCGTCTTCTTCTTTTTCTTCTCATGAGAGATTGAATTCTACTATGCAGGTCTATTACTATGGTAGTACGAGTTACAACATAAGTGTTCCCTTGCACAACCACGAACGTCCTTTAAACCCTCTTTATCCTGTTCACCGGTCGTCCGTTCCTTCATCGCGAAATTGTAAATCGGTGAACGGTAACAACTCGCACGATCCAGCTAGTTCCACGGTCACTCTTTAAAACTTAACATATGCATACAGTTAACAGGCACAAACAAACACACGTAGGATATCGTAGTATGTGTACGTCACATTTCTATTTATTTATTTATCTACCTACCTACCTACCTATCTATCCATCCATCCATCCATCCATCCATTTATCTATCTATCTATCTACCTATCTTATCCACTCCCACCTTTACAAGGAGCTTTAAGGCACGAGCGCTTCGATCGCGCGTTTTTTTTACGCGATTTAACGACACGAACGTTCCAATCGAAGAATAAAAAGATCGTCGAGGAGACAGAGAGAGATAGGACAAGTGATGAACGGTAGAGGGGAGTATTAAGAGTAAGAGAGAGGCGGGACAGGGACGTGAGGAGGGTAGTGCATCACTGTTCTTCCTCTCGCGAGAAAACAAATATATAAATAAAGAACAGAATGAAGTGTAATGAAACGGAACGAAACGAAATTATATTGAAATGAAGAAAAAAAGAATCAAAGAAACCGTTTTGACCGAGAACACTAATATACATACATACATACATACATACATATATATATATATATATATATATATATATATATATATATATATATATATATAGATTTTTACGCTTCGATCTCCATAGATTTATCTCGCGCCACCACGCAGATCGTAACGTCCGTGTGCCACACTCTACATGCCTGGTGGTAGTTTAAGGAAGGGTCAACGGGCGACCTTCACCACGTACGCGGCACAGATCGACCCGGCTCGTACGCGCCGACACGCGGGAGCCCCGGTTTGTTTTGGTTTTTGGCCGTTACCCCCTGCCTTTCCGCACCTTTCCCAACCAGAGAAGATTAGCATGGTGTACTGTTTATTTCTTTCTTTCTTTCTTCATTTCTTTCTTTATTTCTCTCTCTCTCTCTCTCTCTCTCTCTCTCTCTCTCTCTCTCTCTCACCCTCTCTCTCTCTCTCTCTCTTTCTCTTTCTCGTCTCTCCAATTCCTTTCTCAACAAGTCTCATTCCTTCATTCGCACACAATGACATTTATGTATATATGTATGTATGTATGTATGTACGTATGTATGTATTTATGTACGTATGTATGTATGTATGTATGTATGTATGTATGTATGTATGTATGTAGGTGTGTGTGTGTGTATGTATATAACGAAAACGTCGAACCACGCATAAATATAAATTAAAAATTATCCTTCGTTTACCATTGAGGTAACCTCTTAAAGTAAACAACGCCGCGTTCCTCGGGTCGTCCCAGTTTCCTACTATGTAAACAATTCTTCCATTAATTCAAGGAATATCTCGCGCGCAAACGATCGCTGTTTTTAATGTCGAGTTACCTTTCTTTTTTTTTCTCTTTTTTCTTTTTCCTCCTCTATCTTCCCTATCTCTTTTTTTCTCCCTTCCCCAAATCGAAGATCTTGCTGGTCTCACGTCGAAGAGCGACGCTAATGTTTTTTCTCTTCTTTTTTTCCTCTCCAACAAACGAGAACACATTTTGAAAAGATTCTACAGATAATTTTCGTGATAACTATCACTCGTAGAAATTAATAATTCACGAATTTGGTATTTCTAACGGTAGGGTGGAGGGGGAAATTACACTCCAAGAAATTTATACGGAATAAATTACTTTTCAGATCGTTGCATAACCGATTTATATGGTGCTTCATCTTGCGTATGATAACAAACGCTTTCCTTTATCGTCCTTCGTTTTCTCTCTTATTATTGTAACGATGATTGTTGTAACAATAATAATGTCACAGTATTCAAATAATACAATAGACGTACGTTTAATACGTTACCATTGAAGTTGATCCTCGTTAGATATTTCCTCGGGCATGATTTCGAGTGGAGAATCCTCGTCGTTCAGAAACGATCAATAACTCGAACTCGATATATTTGAAGATAATAATCCATAAACGTGCGTAACACGACCTTCAACGCCAACTGATTTATTTGCGAGTATATGTGCCAACCACGCCTATAATTTGATTTGACAACCCTTTGAAGAAGGTTGCAAGCTTGATAAAAAACAAATACGTTTCCTATTATTCGATAGGTAGCGATGGTTATGTTAATAGTGTAAATTTCTGTTTTGTAGATCGTTCAGTCGATAACATTATATTACTGTTTTGTAATCCTGATTATAAAAGTACTTTTATCTGAACGTTATATTTATTTGATAGATATTTTTAATTCTTAGTTTCGTACATCCACGTATGATCCCAGCAAGAAGAACATCGTCGATCGGCTCGACTCGACCTAGATTCGAATTCTCGTCTCGTTTCTCTCTTTCTCTCTCTCTCTCTCTTTTTCTCTTTTGTTGGGTTGCCGGAAGACGAGGACGACGACGAGGACAATCTCAGCACAGTGGTTTTGATACGATTCGATCTATCCGCCACGTATTTAACGTTCGGCCTTTTCGACCGAGATATTCGTACGAGGAGAACGATACGCAATTTCTTGCTTGCTTCGCAATAACGAAATTAACAAATAAAAATATATATATATATATATATATATATCAAATACATTTATATATCAAATAAATACGCGAGAAATATGGCTGATGAGGATATGGAGTAGGAGGAGTAAGAAGAGAAGGAAGAGGGTAAAAGAAGTAGAGGAAAGGTATATGAAACAAAAAGTTGGCTCACCCCAAAGACGGTGTAGCGTACAATGCTGATCGTCGTGGTTTGTAAGCTATAACAGGGTTGTCGAGTGTCTTTCGT
The DNA here is from genome assembly GCA_918808275.2 of Dolichovespula sylvestris. Classification (NCBI taxonomy): domain Eukaryota; kingdom Metazoa; phylum Arthropoda; class Insecta; order Hymenoptera; family Vespidae; genus Dolichovespula; species Dolichovespula sylvestris. The sequence goes on from CAKKNJ020000177.1 coordinate 277,865, forward strand.
GGATGCATCCTGTACTGGGTATACAATGTTGCCGATAGTGGACTCGAGAATGAGAGAAAGACTGAGTGAGAGAGAGAGAGAGAGAGAGAGAGAGAGAGAGAGAGAGAGAGAGAGAGAGAGAGAGAGAGAGAGAGAGAGAGAGAGAGAGAGAGAGAAATGAATAAAGAAATAAAGAAAGAAATAAAGAGAACTCTGTGCTACTCTTCTCAGGTTGATATTGGTGTGGAGAGGCAGGGGGTAACGACCAAAAACCAAACAAACCGGGGCTCCCGTGTATCGGCGCGTACGAGCCGCTTGGATCTGTGCCGCGTGCGTGGTGAAGGTCGCCCGTTGACCCTTCCTTAATCTACCACCACGCGTGTAGAGAGAGGCACACGGACGTTACGATCTACGGGGTGGCGCGAGAAAAATCTATAGAGATCCAAGCGTAATATATATATATATATTTCATTCATTTCAATAATTCAATATAATTTCGTTTCGTTTCGTTTCGTTTCATTATATTTCCTTTTTTCTTTATTTTTTTATTTGTTTTCTCGCGAGAGGAAGATCCCTTCTCACATCCCTGTCCCACCACTCTCTTACTCTTAATACTCCCCTCCACCGTTCATCACTTGTCGACTCTTTCTCTCTCTCTCTCCTCGTCGATCTTTTTATACCTCGACTGGAACGTTCGTGTCGTTAAATCGCGTCAAAACAGCACGAACGAATCGCTCGTGCTTTAATGCTCCTCGTAAAGGTGGGGGTGGATAAGATAGATAGATAGATAGATAGATAAATGGATGGATGGATGGATGGATGGATGGATAGATAGGTAGGTAGGTAGGTAGGTAGATACATAGATAGAAAAAGTGACGTACACGTACTACGATATCCTACGTGTGTTTGTTTGTTCCTCCGGAACGCGCTCGATCACCGACGGGATGACCATTTTTACGGCCGTACGTAATGTCAACGATAATTTTCTTCGACGGAGGAGGATGGGAAAAAGGGAAGCAAAATGAAATGTATAAAAAAATAAAAAATTGAAATAGAAAATATTTCAACGGTCTCGAGGAAACGTTTCGACAAATTATTGTACGTGTTGGATGCGTACATGGGGGTAATAAGAAAAAAAAAATAAATAAAAAAGAAATAAAAAAAAACCAAGAAAATTGTAATTTTTCGAAGTCAAAGACCAACGTTATACATATTAATTCAACCCGTATCCTTTCGCTCGACGTTTCTCGTGTATTATCTTTCTTTTTTATTCTTCTTCTTTTCTTTTCTTTCTTTCTTTCTCTCTTTTTTCTCTGCGTTACTCTCTCTCTCTCTCTCTCTCTCTCTCTCTCTCTCTCTCTCTCTCTCTCTCTTTTGCTTCTTTTATATAAATATATACATATATATTTTTTTGTATCTTCTTTTCCTTCTTTGTACTTTTTTCTTTTTTTTTTTTTTTCTTAGAACCAAAACGATCGATCGTAAAATGAAATTAATCCTTCCCGATGGTTTACGGTTGGGTTGGGTGTCGTGTTTATTTAAATCGGAAGAAGATTAAAGTTTAAGATCATGGATCTACGGTTCTTTCCCATTTATCAATCTTTCTACCTATCTTATGCACCCCCACCTTTATGAAGAACTTTACAGCATGAGCACTTCGTTCGTGCTGTTTTGACACGATTCAACGAGAAGGACGTTCCAGTCGAGGTATAAAAAGATCGCCGAGGAGAGAGAGAGAGAGAAAAAGAGTCGAAAAGCGATGGACGGCGGAGGGGAGTATTAAGAGTAAGAGAGTTGTGGGACAGGGACGTGAGAAGGGTACTTCCTCTCGCGAGAAAACAAATAAACAAATAAAGAAAAAAGGAAATATAATGAAACGTAACGAAACGAAATTATATTGAATTATTGAAATGATATTGAATATATATATATATATATATATATATATATATATATATATATATATATATATATATATATATTACGCTTGGATCTCTATAGGTTTTTCTCGAGCCACCCCGGAGATCGTAACGTCCGTGTGCCTCTCTCTACACGCGTGGTGGTAGATTAAGGAAGGACCAACGGGCGACCTTCACCACGCACGCGGCACGGATCCACGCGGCTCGTACGCGCCGACACACGGGAGCCCCGGTTTGTTTTGGTCTCTCGGCCGTTACCCTCTGCCACTCCTCACCAATTACAGTCTTAGAAGTGTAGCACAGAGTTCTCTTTATTTCTTTCTTTATTTCTTTCTTCATTTCTCTCTCTCTCCCTCTCTCTCTCTCTCTCTCTCTCTATTTCTATCTCTTTTTTTCTCTTTTGTTGCGTTGCACGAAGGCGAGAACGACGACGATGCAATCTCAGCACAGTGGCTTTGTTACGAATCGATCTATCCACCAAATCTTCAACGTTCGGCCTTTTCGACCGAGATATTCGTACGAGGGGAACGAGACGCAATTTCTTCCTTGCCTTGCAATAACGGTATCCCAGTTTCGATATATATATATATATATATATATATATATATATATATATATTTATATATATATATGTATGTATGTAAGTATGTATGTATGTATGCATGCATATATTTCCTTGTATACGTGGTATATTATGGAAGGTCGAGAAAATTCCGAACGCGGGAGGATGGGTATATACGACGTCAACTTTTCTCGCGTCCAAAAATTTTACTAGAAAAAATAAGGGAGGGGTAAACAGAGTTTGTGTGTGAGAGAGAAAGAGAGAGAGAGAGAAAGAGAAAGAGAGATATATAGAAAGATAACGCCCAAGCTTCCAAGAGTTATTTTCAGTCGTTATAATAAATTATTCACTCGCAATTTCGTTAATGCAAGCTGTTGCATCCGAGTTCAAACATCGACATAAAACCAGATCCCCTCTCTAACCCCTTTCCCCAAGCATATATATATTTTACCGATAATATATATATATATAAGAATACTGAATAAGAAACTTGTATCACTTGTTGTAACGTTTTGAAAAGACTTTTCTCAAAATATATATTATATACATACATATATATATATATATATCAAATAAATTTATATATCAAATAATTACGTGAGAAATGTGACCGAAGAGGACATGGAGTAGGAGGAGAAGGAAGAGGGTAAAAGAAGTAGAGGGAAGGTATATGAAACAAAAAGTTGGCTAACCCCAAAGGCGAAGTAGCGCTCAATGTTAATCGTCGTGGTTTGTAAACTATAACAGGGTTGCGGAGTGTCTTTCGTGGATGCATCGTGTACGGGGTATACAATGTTGCCGATAGTGGACTCTAGAAAGAGAGAAAGAGAGAAAGAGAAAGAGTGAGTGAGAGAGAGAGAGAGAGAGAGAGAGAGAGAGAGAAAGAAATGACGACAGAAGTAAAGAGAACTCCGTACTACTCTTCTCTGGTGGGGATAGGTAAGGAGAGCCAGGAGGTAACGTCCGAGAAACCAAAACAAACCGGGGCTCCCGTGTGTCGGCGCGTACGAGCCGCGTGGATCCGTGCCGCGTGCGTGGTGAAGGTCGCCCGTTGACCTTTTCTTAATACTACCACCATGCGTGTAGAGTGTGGCACACGGACGTTACGATCTACGGGGTGGCGCGAGAAAAATCTATAGAGATCCAAGCGTAATATATATATATATATTTCATTCATTTCAATAATTCAATATAATTTCGTTTCGTTTCGTTTCGTTCCGTTTCATTATATTTCTTTTTTTCTTTATTTGTTTATTTGTTTTCTCCCGAGATGAAGAACTGCGATACACAACCCTCCTCATGTCCCTGTCCCACCCGACTCTTACTCTTAATACTCCCCTCCAGTGTCCACCGCTTTTTGACTCTCTCTCTCTCTCTCTCTCTCTCTCTCTCTCTCTCCCTCTCTCTTTCTCTATTTCTATCTTTCCGTCTCATTCTTTCTTCCTTACTTTTTTCTCACCGTTCCTTTTTTTTCTTTTTTCTTTCATTTCTTTTCCTTCCCTCTTCTACGAATAAACGATGCCCGGCTGTGTATTATCGTGCACGCAATATGCGAGATATCCCTTTAGGAGGACGAACCGTGCGAGAAGATAAAACGAGAAGAGAGTAACGGTGAATCGATCGGTTTTCTTCTCTCCGTGTCTTTTCCTCCATTCGCGATAATAATCTATCTCCATGGGCCTATCGTACGAATACCGTTCAAAGGAATATATTATTGTATGTTTACGATACATAAGTTTATAGATATATATACATATATGTATGTACATACGTGTTAAGGATATAGCCCATGTAAAGTGTTACTACTATTTTCCATTACGATTATCGCAGATATCGAGATTTGATGTTTTGTTTATCTTATTTATTTTTTCGTTTCCTTGTTTTTGCTTTTTATTTATTTATTTATTTATTTTTTTTTTGTAATCGAATGCCATCCAGAGAGAACAAATTTTATAGCTCTCGTGTTGTTAGATTAAAGAAAAAGAAGAAAAAATTGTAATCGAATTAGCAGAGTCAAGAAATTAGTTATCTCGTTAGCATCTCTCCCTTTCTCCTTTTTTTGCCGTACTAGGATAATGATCTATCTTCATGGATCTATCGAACGAATACCGTTCAAAGGAGTATGCTATTTCGTGCATATACAATAAATGTATCTGTACATATCTATACGCGCGCG
>CAKKNJ020000177.1:287500-300000 GCA_918808275.2 Dolichovespula sylvestris
GTCGTCGTTATCGTTGTCATTGTCATTGTCATTGTCGTTGTTAAACGATTTTTCTGTATTAAATTACTCCCATCGTTACTCTCCACTCTTAGATGTTTTATTTTTATTTTACACGCATATAAATATGCATATACGCACATATATATATATATATATATATATATATATATACACATATATATGTAATATACGTATATTATATATAATATATGTATGTGTGTATTTATGTATATATATATAAGTATGTATGCATGTATGGAAGTATATAGCAGATATATATATATAGACACATGCACATACATGCGTTTTACGCGACGGGGCTCAGTCACCACCGTGGTGGCTTGGGTCATATCGTGCCACGTCTTATGTAATAAGAAGGTGTTGCGTAAACTTCAATGTTCGACGTAATGCCACTGCATATTTCTGTGCACACAGCAACAACGAGAAAATCAAACGAGAACATATAAGTAGGAGAGAGAGAGAGAGAGAGAGGAGTGGAGTGGGGGAGAGGGTCCAAGAAATTTTATTTTTTTTTTTGTTACTTATCTCTTCATTTTTCTTTCTTTCTCTTCTTTTTCTTCTTCTTAAAGACGAAAGGAGGTTCGACTCGAGCCAACGTTTCTTTCATTAACTCGTTAAAGAAAGTTCCTTCGGTAAGTGGAAAAGAGAATAAAAGAAGAAGGAAGAGAAAAAAAGAAAAGAGAAGAGAAGAGTGAAAGATAGAAGGGCCGAAATATTCTATGGCAAAAATTCCATACGACATATGGAAATAGCTATTCTCGAAACATATAATGACAAAATCGATCCCTGGCCCGTTGTTATATTTTTATCCCTTTCGCCGATCGGTGACTCAACGTTTTTGCACGCTACTGGACTTGTGGTTTTTGCGAAAATAAGAGAAAAGAGAAAAAGAAAAAAAAAGAAAGAGAGAGAGAGAGAGAGAGAAAGAGAGAGAGAGAGAGAGAGAGAGAGAGAGAGAGAGAGAAAGAGAGAGAGAGATTGAGAGAGAAAGAGAAAGTAAGATAGAAATAAAGAGAACACCGTGCTATTTTTCTCTGGCGGTGATAGGTGAGGTGATCCAGGGGGTAACGGCCGAGAAACCAAAACAAACCGGGGCTCCCGTGTGTCGGCGCGTACAAGCCGCGTCGATCCGTGCCGCGTGCGTGGTGAAGGTCACCCGTTGTCTCTTCCTTAATCTACCACCACGCGTGTAGAGAGAGGCACACGGACGTTACGATCTACGGGGTGGCGCGAGAAAAATCTATGGAGATACAAGCGTAATATATATATATATATATATATATATATATATATATATATATATATATATATTCAATATCATTTCAATAATTCAATATAATTTCGTTTCATTATATTTCCTTTTCTCTTCATTTGTTTATTTGTTTTCTCGCGAGAGGAAGAACCCTTCTCACGTCCCTGTCCCGCCACTCTCTTACTCTTAATACCCCCCTCTACCGTCCATCACTTGTCGACTCTTTCTCTCTCTCTCTCTCTCTCTCTCTCTCTCTCTCTCTCTCTTTTGCTTCTTTTATATAAATATATATATATATTTTTTTTGTTTCTTCTTTTCCTTTTTTGTACTTTTTTCTTTTTTTTTTCTTAGAACCAAAACGAGACCCTCCGTCACCTATCTCGCCTTTACCCACTACCCTATAACCCTAATTGATGCTTCGCAACAACTTTCCTCTTCCTCCTCCTCCTCCTCCATCTTACCTTCCCCTTCCCGTTTCCTCGTAAGATCTCGCGTAGTATTCATCACGTGCGGCGAGTATTCTTAACCTACGATAAGAAACCAAGTGTAACCAATAACGAACGACAAGAAATTAACTTTCTTATTATTATATATATATACTTGTTTAAAAATTTTTTACATTCTTCGTGGGGGATTCATCCTCCAGTGGAAAAAGAAAAAATTAGAGGGAGAGAGAGGGTGCGCGTTTCATTGAGAAAAAAAAAAGAAAAAAAAAATCAAATAAAACATTATGTCGAACGTAAGAAGGATTAACGTTAAAAATGAAACCAGTCGTTCGGTCTATAGGACGTGAAATTTTTATTTTTTCGATGAATGCATTTATCGGTTATCGAAACTTTCACCATGGTCTATAAGTCGATGTAGGTATTTTTTGCCCCTGTTTTTTCTTTTCTTCTTTTTCCATTTCTCCTTCCCCTTCCTCTTCTCTTTTCGTTCAAAAAGTTAGAAACGAACGTTATTCGAAATCGAGAGGCGTACGTCCTTACGGATTAGTTTTGTTATTAGAAAGAACGTTAATCAACAATCGTGTCCTTGATTCGTTGGATAAGTCGTAAACGATGTCGGTATATACGTTAAACGGACTGTAAAATGTCGTCTTTTATATTTATTGATCGAACGATTCTCTCTTTTCGATGTTTATTATTTGTCATTATTATCCACATCCCTTAACCGAGATATGATTCATTTTTAAAAAAATCTCTTCTCTTCGTACGAGTCTCGTTCTGTCTGACAAAAAAAAAGTACAAGAAAAAAAAGGCAGAAAGAAGAAAGGGACTAAAGCAAAGGAGAACAAAATAGTGGGGCCAAAAGAAATAATGCGTCGATGTCGTTAAGGACACACTCATTTCTAAAGAGACATTTTTTTTTTCCTCCTCTCCTTCTTATCTATCGGAGCTTTTCATCAAATCGATATTGTTATTATTATTATTATTATTATTATTAATTATTATTATTATTATTATTAATTATTATTATTATTATTATCATCATCATCATTATTATTATTCGATCGATTGTTAGTTATTATTACAATCGTGTGCGATACGATTCAACGTAACAGGAAGAAAGTGAGGAGAGGCGGAGGAGGAGGAGGAGGAGAAAGAGATAGAGAAGGAGGAGAAGGTTTGTGGTGGAAGAGAAAGAGGTTTGGTTGGTGGCGAGGAGGAGCAGCGATGGGGAAGAAGAGGGAATTGCGAGAGATCGATTTGCCGCGCGTAAGAAAGACGGTCAGGACCTAGGACAACGAGAGGGTCGCTGTGCCATCACGCTCGTATCTCTCTCCCTCTCTCTCTCTCTCTCTCTCTCTCTCTCTCTCTCTCTCTCTCTCTCCTACTTATATGTTCTCGTTTGATTTTCTCGTTGTTGCTGTGTGCACAGAAATATGCAGTGGCATTACGTCGAACATCGAAGTTTACGCAACACCTTCTTATTACATAAGACGTGGCACAATACGACCCTAGCCACCACGGTGGTGACTGAGGCCCCGTCGCGTAAAACGCATTTATTTGCATGTGTCTATATATATATCTGCTATATACTTCCATACATGCATACATACTTATATATATACATAAATACACACATACATATATTATATATAATATACGTATATTACATATATATGTGTATATATATATATATATATATATATATATATATATATATGTGCGTATATGCATATTTATATGCGTGTAAAATAAAAATAAAACATCTAAGAGTGGAGAGTAACGATGGGAGTAATTTAATACAGAAAAATCGTTTAACAACGACAATGACAATGACAAGGACAACGATAACGACGACGACGACGACGACGATAACGATAACGACAATGATGACCAGACGAGGGAGGGAAGGTTGCGCTACTGGCGTCGTCGAGGAGAAGAAGGAAACACGACGCGCCGACGCGTTTCGAGGAGCGAAAGTCAACTAACGCGAGGCTCGACCCGAGCCAGAGAGCTACGGATCTAACCCCATCTCCCCACCATACCTCCCCCACTGTCCCTCCGTATCGTTCCCAACACACTCTACACTCATACGTACCTGTACATAGATTATATATATATATGTATGGATGTACGTATGTATATGTATATACGTATAAATAATACAATTCTACGTGTTTTTACTAAACATGCGTGTTACATGTTACAAAGTACTAAGGTACAAATCATGTATTAATATACATGTGATTGTATTCATCAAAGTATACTTTATACATATATATATATATATATATATATATATATATATATATATATATGATAAGGATATGTGTATAATAATGTATAACGCACGTTCATACATTTAAACAATATACATATAAATAGATTTGTATATATTATGTATTATTATGTATATATATGTAAATTTTTATAATTTATATATATAGTAAGCACAGCGTGTGTCCAAATACATATACACATAGTCAATGAAGAGGACCGTGCTTTAGACAAGTCCAACAACATGCTTTTCATCGAGCAACCTACTTATCTACCTATCTATATATCTATCTATTTCGCGCGCGCACTAGTGGGACGGAGGAGAAGGAGAAGAAGCAGAAGAAGCAGCCGAAGAACGGCATCGAGGGGAGTAGGAGAGAGAGATAGAAGACCGTGGTGAGGGGAGGATACAAAGCACACTAATCGGCTAACTTTCTCATCGAAATCGATCTCTTCCTCTGTCCCCGCACTCCTACTACGACCGCCAGGGTCCACCCTACCCCTCCCCCACTCCTCCGTTCCAAATGGGAAGAAAATCGTAGTAGCTCGTTATTTTAATGAGTGTTTCTTCGTTAGTTTCATTCGCCACGCCGTGAGAGGGACGTTCGAGGAAGATTAACGCTACTCGTGATCGCGAGATCTTTCGAGGAAGCGGGATGGGAATGATAAGAAGGAGCAGGCGGAGGAGGCAGAGGAAAGGTGTTGGGGTGCACAATTAGGGTTATAGGGTCGAGGGTAACGGCGAGATAGGTGACGGAAGGTCTCGTTTCGGTTCTAAGAAAAAAAAAAAGAAAAAGTACAAAAAATGGAAAGAAGATACAAAAGAAAATTTATATATATATTTATATAAAAGAAGCAAAAGACAGAGAGAGAGAGAGAGAGAGAGAGAGAGAGAGAGAGAGAGAGAGAGAAAGAGAGACAGAGAGCAAATGAGAGAGAGAGAGAGAGAGAGAGAGAGAGAAAGAAAAGGAACAAAACTAAAAAAGAAAGATATTACACGAGTAACATCGAGCGAAAGGATACGGGTTGAATTAATATTCATAACGTTGGTCTTTGACTTCAAGAAATTACAATTTTCTTGGTTTTTTTTTTATTTTTTATTTATTTTTTTTTTCTTATTACACCCGTGCACGCATCCAACACGTGCAATAATTTGCCAAAAAGTTTCCTCGAGACCGTTGAAATATTTTCCATCTCTCTTTTTTATTTTTTCATATATTTCCTTTTTCTTCACTTTTTTCCCTCCTCCTTCGTCGTAAAAATTATCGTTGAAATTGCGAACTGCCGTAAATATGGTCGTCCCGTCGGTGATCGAGAGCGTTCCCGAGGCACAAACAAACACACGTAGGATGTCCTAGAACGTGTACGTCACTTTTTCTATCTATTTATCTACCTACATACCTACCGACCAAAGAGTCGGGTGTGACAGGGACATGTGGAGGGTAGTGTATCGCAGTTCTTCATCTCGGGAGAAAACATATAAACAAATAAAGAAAAAAAGAAATATAATGAAACGGAACGAAACGAAACGAAATTATATTGAAATGAAGAAATAAAGATTGAAAGAAACCGTTTTGACCGAGGAACACGAATATACATACATACATACATACATACATACATACATACATACATACATACATACATATATATATATATATATATATATATATATATATATATTTACGCTTGGTTCTCTTTAGATTTTTCTCGCCCCACCCCATAGATCGTGATGTCCGTGTGTCTCTCTCTACACGCGGGTAGTAGATTAAGGAAGTGTCAACGGGCGACCTTCACCACGCACGCGGCACGGATCGACGCGGCTCGTACGCGCCGACACACGGGATCCCCGGTTTGTTTGGTTTCTTAACCGTTACCCCCTGCCTCTCCACACCAATCACCACCAGAGAAGATTCGCATGGTGTGCTGTTTCTTTCTCTCTCTCTCTCTCTCTCTCTCTCTCTCTCTCTCTCTCTCTCTCTCTCTCTCTCTCTCTCTCTCTCTCTTTCGTTCTCTCTTCTTCTCTTCTGTCGCGTTGCACGAAGACGAGGACAATCTCAGCACAGTGATTTTGTTACGATTCGATCTATCCGCCACGTCTTCAACGTTCGGCCTTTTTGACCGAGATATTCGTACGAGGAGAACGATACGCAATTTCTTGCTTGCTTCGCAATAACGGTATCCCAGTTTCGATATATATATATATAAATCAAATACATTTATATATCAAATAAATACGCGAGAAATGTGGCTGATGAGGACGTGGAGTAGGAAGAGAAGGAAGAGGGTAAAAGAAGTAGAGGGAGGATATATGAAACAAAAAGTTGGCTCACCCCAAAGAGGGAGTAGCGTACAATGTTGATCGTTTGGTTTGTAAGCTATAACAGGGTTGCCGAGTGTCTTTTGTGGATGCATCCTGTACGGGGTATACAATGTTGCCGATAGTGGACTCGAGAAAGAGAGAAAGATTGAGTGAGAGAGAGAGAGAGAGAGAGAGAGAGAGAGAGAGAGAGAGAGAGAGAGTGAGAGAGTGAGAGAAAGAGAGAGAGAGAGAGAAAGAGAGAGAGAGAGAGAGAGAGAGTGAGAGAGAGAGAGAGAGGTCGACGAACGTGATGGCACAGCAAACCTCTCGTTATCTTAGATCCTGACCGTCTTTTTTACGCGCGGCAAATCGAACTCTCGCAAATCCTTCTTCCCCTCCCTTGCTCCCCCACTCACCTCGCAAACATCATCCTCTACATCCACAAACCTTCTCCTCCTTCTCTTTCTCTTTCTCCTACTCCTCCTCCAACTCCTCCTCATCACACTTTCTTCCTGTTATGTTGAATCGTATCGCACACAATTGCAATAATAACCAACAATCGATCAAATAATAATAATGATGATAATGATGATAATGATGATGATGATGATGATGATGGTGATGATGATGATGATGATGATGATGATGGTGATGATGATGATGATGATGATGATGATGATGATGATCATGATGATGATGAGGAGGAGGATGATGATGATGATGATGATGATGATTGATGATGATGATTATGATGATGATTATGATGATGATGATGATGATGATGATGATGATGAGGATGATGATGATGATGATGATAATCAATAATAATAATAATAATAATAATAATAATAATAATAATAATAATAATAATAATAATAATAATAATAATAATAATAATAAAATTTGTCCCTCTCTTCTTTCTGCCTTTTTTTCTTGCACTTTTTTTTTGTCAGACAGAACGAGACTCGTATCAACCTACCTACGTACCTACCTACCTACCTATCTATCTATCTATCCATCCATCCATCTCTTTCTCCTTGTCTTTCCCTTTTTCTTTCCTTCTTTCTTTATTTTTCTCAATCGTGTTGTAGTACCTGTGTCAACAAAGACAAGGCCCTGGGATCGATCGATCGATCATAGAATATAATAAAAATTGTTCGAATGAACCCCACACGTGCTCGTGAATAAATTTTACGATCGCGTACACGCGTCCCGAACAATCGTAGCGTCCAATTAGAAAAAAATTTCTTTCCTTGCAATTTTCTTCCTTCTGTTTTTTTCTTTTGTTCCTTTTCTCTTTTATTTTTCTTTTTTTTTGTTCTTTTTTATTCGTTCGTTTGAATTTCTTGTTTTCCCTTTTTGTTTTCTTTTCTTCTTCTCATTGATTTAAAAGAAAGAAGGAAAGAAAAAATAAAAGAAGGAAAGAAAATAAAAAGGTACGTTATCGGGGGGGGGGGGGGGAAGCAAAAGCAAAGTTGTCTCTCTTTTTGAAAAGAAAAAAAAATGAAAATAAAATAATACTATATCTATTTTTATTCGTTCTCGTCCTCCTTCTTCTTCTTCGTCTTCTTCTTTTTCTTCTCATGAGAGATCGAATTCTACTATGCAGGTCTATTACTATGGTAGTACGAGTTACAAGATGTGTTCCCTTGCACAACCACGAATGTCCTTGAGAGCCCTCTTTATCCTGTTCACCGATCGTCCGTCCCTTCGTTTCGAGATTGTAAATCGGTGAACGGTAACAACTCGCACGATCCAGCTAGTTCCACGGTCACTCTTTAAAACTTAATATACGCATACAGTTAACAGGCACCAACAAACACACGTAGGATATCGTAGTACGTGAGCGTCACTTTTTCTATCTATTTATCTACCTACCTACCAGGTATTCATCTATCCATCCATCCATTTAACTATCTATCTATCTACCTATCTTATCCACCCCCACCTTTACGAGGAGCTTTAAAGTACGAGCGCTTCGTTCGTGCTGTTTTGACGCGATTTAACGATACGAACGTTCCAGTCGAAGTATAAAAAAATCGACGAGGAGGGAGAGAGATAGGACAAGCGATGGACCGTGGAGGAGAGTATTAAGAGTAAGAGAGGGGAGGGACAGGGACGTGAGGAGGGTAGTGTATCACTGAAAAATGAGAAAACAAATATATAAATAAAGAAAAGAATGAAATATAATGAAATATATTGAAATGAAGAAAGAAAAAATGAAAGAAACCGTTTTGACCGAAAACACTAATATACACATATATATATATATATATATATATATATATATATATATATATATATATATATATTTACGCTTTGATCTCCATAGATTTATCTCGCGCCACCGCGCAGATCGTTAACGTCCGTGTGCCACTCTCTACACGCGTGTGGTAGTATTCAGAAAGGGTCACGGGCGACCTTCACCACGCATGCGGCACAGATCGACGCGGCTCGTACGCGCCGACACACGGGAGCTTCGGTTTGTTTGGTTACTTGGCCGTTACCCCCGCCTCTCCGCACCAATCAGCGCCAAAGAAGATTAGCATGGTGTGCTGTTTAATTCTTTCTTTCTTTCTTTCTTCATTTATTTCTTTCTCTCGCTCTCTCTCTCTCTCTCTCTCTCTCTCTCTCTCTCTCTCTCTCTCTCTCTCTCTCTCTCTCTCTCTCTCTCTCTCTCGTTTCCTGACCACGGAGCGATTCGATTTGAAAGTCCTTCAAATTTACAGGCTCGCTATAATCGCGAGAGCATTGGAGTCACCTGTTACTCCATTCGTTCCCTTCGTGTGGATTAGAGGTCAGAGAAGGTATTGAACAAAGAAAAATGATTCGTGTGTACGTAAGATTTTGTCCTTCGCTCTATCTTTACGTTATCGTATTTATTTGTATACAAAAAAAAAGAGAAAAAAGAAAAAAAAGAAAGAAAAGATCATTTGTTTCATTATTTTCTACATGTGATCATTGTGAGAATATTATCTATATGTATATATATATATATATATATATATATATATATATATAATCGTATGATTATTATATATATGATTATTATATATATGATTATATATATATATATATATATATATATATATATATATATATATATTATACATATATACGAAACGTCGTCGGATACAATTTATAACGACAATACATCTGACAAAGTTATTATCCGTTCGTTGATGATCGAACGATCAATCGTAGATTCTCGACGAAGATAAAAGCGATAAGGGCAAGGAATGTGTAACGAGTTTAACGATAACGATCCATCGTCTCCGACAAACTCACGCTAAACGTCGTGGCGTCGTACAGCTAGTGCACGATTCGAGTTCTCCCTTTTGAATTTTTAACCCCTAAATTCCACTACGGCCGATGACACCACAGCAACGGTTCGCTGTTTGTTACAGGTCTGACTTAGCCTAGCCTAGCCCTAGCCTAGCCTATCTTTCGAGACGTTCCTTTTTTTTCACGTAGATTTAACACGCACGATCATTCCTTTCATTCCTTCGTTCCTTCGTTCGTTCGTTCGTTCGTTCTACGACTAGTCAGTCAGTCAGACCCCGTCCTTCGCAAATGGGTTGGATGTGTGCATCGTTCCTAGATCAATAGCACGTGACAATCGTCGTGACCGGCGCCTCCGCACATTGTTGCGTTCTCTCACACTCTCTCTCTCACACTCTCTCTATCTCTCTCTCTCTCTCCTTCGCCCGAACTCTCTTTCGCTCTTGGTAGACGCCACCACCGTCGCCAACGCCGCCGGCCCGATGTAAACAAAAGAACAGCTAAACGCTCTCGCTCTTCGTCTTTCTTCGTTATTTTTTCTTTCTTTCACTCTTTCTTCCTCTAAACTCTTTTCTAACGAGCGTCGAATTCAAATCATTCGGAAATGATCTTTCTCCTCTTAGTGTTTTTTTTTTCGAAAATTTTTCAGTAAGTTTAATTTTTCCCCGTACCCGTTTTATCCATTTTTTCTGGAGTTTAAAAGCGTACGTGTGAATGTATTTACGTATTTTTACGTGCTACATGTGGAAGAAGAAGCGAGAAGGAATTACGAGCTGTCGTCGTCTTGCTTGCATCAGATTTCTTCCTCGTGACCGCACTCGAAAATGTTCTCTCGTAAATACGAGATATTACTCGTGCTCGACAACCGATACTACTTCCTATCTGTCGTTCATTAAATTCAACGAACGACCGGTTATACAAATATAACAACGCGTGTAAATAATTTGCTACAATATATATTTGCTATAATAATATCTCTTTGAAATATCGATCCTATTTGAAATCATGTTAGATAATCTGCAATCGACAAAAAAAATGAAAAAGAAGATATCGAAATAATGTTCTGTTCTTTGACGAATAATGTGTGTGTATGTATTTCTATATGTATATATATAATATATATAATATATACATAATATATATACGCATACGCACGCAACTCAGACGCAACCCAGACAACAGTGGCAAATGGGTATTTCGATAGGCGTATTTTGTCGCGTCGATGGAGCCTACGGAAATCTACCTGGACGTTTATCTTAACGTTCGCTGATCAAAATCGTACTAATAGCGTTTTACGACTTACCTGTATATGTATGTATGCGCGCGCGTAAAAAAATGTCTATGTATTTCGAATGAAAATAATATAAATATATATATATATATATATATATATATAAAATATATAAATATATATATATATATATAAATATATATATATATATAAAACAATATGTTGAAGCGATTTGCTTTGCGTTCGCTGTCTCTGAAGCGCCTATGCCTTCAAGGTATATACGTAATATATTACCAAGTCCGTTATCTTTCTCTCTGAGAAATACAAAAATATACATACGTATATACATACATATATATATATATATATATATATATATATACATATATATATATATATATATATATATATATATATATGTATGTAAAAACCTCATATTATCTTACAACCTCGACGTGTTGTGTCGGTTCGATGAATTTTTATTGATTCGATAAAAAAAGAAGAATCGTGAGAACAGGCGAAGAAGGAGAAAAGAAACGACATAAAAGGAAAAAGAAGAAAAAAAAACAAGGAAAAAGAAACAACAACAACAACAAAATATTGTTCAATTCTCCCGTTTAATCTCTAATTATTTCGTTATACCTTTTGTACGTTATTCAGTTTTTGGCTTCAATCGTTTCTACGATCGTCGATCGATAATAGCATAATATACATATGTATCTCTTCCTCTCTCTCTCTCTCTTTCTCTCTCTCTTTCTCTTTTTCAAATCAGAGAAAGGGAGAAAGAGAGAGAGAGAGAGAGAGAGAGAGAGAGAGAGAGAGGAATGAGGAAAGAAATAAAGAAAGAAATAAAGAGAACTCTATGCTACACTTCTGGGACTGTGATTGGTGAGGAGTGGCAGGGGGTAACGGCCGAGAGACCAAAACAAACCTGGGCTCCCGTGTGTCGGCGCGTACGAGCCGCGTGGATCCGTGCCGCGTGCGCGGTGAAGGTCGCCCGTTGATCCTTCCTTAATCTACCACCACGCGTGTAGAGAGAGGCACACGGACGTTACCATCTCCGGGGTGGCGCGAGAAAAACCTATTTCGTTACGTTTCATTATATTTCCTTTTTTCTTTATTTGTTTATTTGTTTTCTCGCGGGAGGAAGTACCCTTCTAACGTCCCTGTCCCACAACCCTCTTACTCTTAATACTCCCCTCCACCGTCAATCGCTTGTCCTCTCTCTCTCTCTCCTCGTCGATCTTTTTATACTTCGACTGGAACGTTTGTGTCGTAGATGCATAGATACGATTGAAATAAATTTAGAAAAAATATAGGAGTTTCGATGGGGATTATTATTCTTGTTGTAATCTAAGTTTCATTTTTGATATATCTTCTATTTCATGCATATACAGTAAATGTATCTGTACGTATCTATACGCGCGCGCGCGTTTGTGCATGGGGTGAACGTGTAAAATGTGTTAGAAACTGTTTGCATTGCAGCGATCGCGGATATCGATTTAAATTTTCTTTTTTTTATTGAAATTAAATGCCTTCGAGAGAACAAATTTGATTGTACTAACTTGTTACGTTTGATTGAAGAAAATAAAGAAAAAGAAAAAACAAATTAAAATGGAAAAAGAAAGAAATTACGATCGAATTAGCAGTCGAAAATTAGTCTTTCTGTTACGGAGTATTTTTTTTCTT
>CAKKNJ020000177.1:305000-317500 GCA_918808275.2 Dolichovespula sylvestris
CTTGCAGGAGCCGTGCAGATTCGATGAAACGAAACCTCTCTCTCTCTCTCTCTCTCACTATCTCCCTCCGGCAACTCCTGCAGCTCTCCTCGCAGCACACCTTGCCATCCGAGGTAAAAGTTAGAGAGAGTGAGAGTCACGGAGCGGTGTATCTCGTTCAAATCTTTGCGTTCCACTTCTTCTTTTTTGCTCAATTCACCGTCATCAAACTTCGCGATTGAAACAATATCGCAACGAAATTATATATCCACTCTCTTTCTCTCGAAACTTCATTCATACAAATATCACGGTTTCGTCGCACAGTTCCACCGTCTTTTGGAGATCAAATTTTTGTTCCTTTTTAAATCGCGTACGAGAAAAATTCTCGACAAAAATTCGATTTTCGATTTACTCACACATCTCTCCAAGAAAAAAAAATAAACGAAAATAATAACAAAAAAACAACTGATATCTCCGCGCGTCAGAAGATACAGAAAAGAGAAGTGGGTGGTGAAAAAAGAAGAAATCAAAAGAAGCAAATTTAACGATCGAATCAAAAACAATGCAGAAAAGAGAGAGAGAGAGAGAGAGAGAGAGAGAGAGAGAGAGAGAAGCATACATCATTTAAACACAACAGAGAAAGAAAGAGAGAAAACTACATAACATAGCAGGAGACCTCGAGAGGTACTAAACGTTCTCAATCCGTAAGGCTTCTTCGTAACTTCATTATACATATGTACATATATGTATATATCAAAGAAATTTATATATCAAATAAATACGCGAGAAATGTGACCGAAGAGAACATGGAGTAGCAGTAGAAGGAAGAGGGTAAAAGAAGTAGAGGGAAGGTATATAAAACAAAAAGTTGGCTAACCCCAAAGGCGGAATAGCGCTCAATGTTAATCGTCGTGGTTTTTTGTAAACTATGACAGGGTTGCGGAGTGTCTGTCGTGGATGCATCGTGTACGGGATATACAATTTTGCCGATAGTGGACTCTAGAAAGAGAGAAAGAGAGAAAGTGAAAGAGTGAGTGAGAGAAAGTGAGAGAGAGAGAGAGAGAGAGAGAGAGAGAGAGAGAGAGAGAGAGAGAGAGAGAGAAAGAAATGACGACAGAAGTAAAGAGAACTCCGTGCTACTCTTCTCTGGTGGTGATTGGTGAGGAGAGGCTGGGGGTAACGAACGAGAAACCAAAACAAAGCGGGGTTCCCGTGTGTCGGCGCGTACGAGTCGCGTCGATCCGTGCGTGCCGTGTGCGTGGTGAAGGTCGCCCGTTGAGCCCTTCCTTAATCTACCACCACGCATGTAGAGAGAGGCACACGGACGTTACGATCTACGGGGTGGCGCGAGAAATATCTATGGAGATCCAAGCGTAAATATATACATATATATTTATATTCGTGTTCTCGGTCAAAACGTTTTCTTTCACTCTTTCTTTCTTCACTTCAATATAATTTCGTTTCATTTTATTTCGTTTCATTCTACTTCTTTTTTTTCTTTATTTATTTATTTGTTTTCTCGCGAGAGGAAGAACGGCGATACACTACCCTCCTCACATCCCTGTTCCATCACTCGCTTACTCTTAATAGACCCCTACACGGTCCATCTGTGTTCTTGTGTGTGTCTGTGAATATGTATAAATATATATATATATATATATATATATATATATATATACATATGTATCCATGTATACGTGTTTAGTAGGACGCTTACAAATACTTAGAAAAAATATTTTTTGCCAAACAATAAATTCATACATCTATATAAATACGTCTACATGTGTTGTACAAATTTCGAGAAACGATACTATTATATACACCATTATAGATACCATTATAGAGAGGTGGAGGGAATTCGAGGAGTCCGAGGTTTCATTGCCCCTTCGAGAGGGGGATGGGGTGGAAGAGGAGAGGAAGCGGGGGTCTCTCATAAAGAAAAGTGTTAGGACGCGATATTAGAAATAATTATTCCGTGAATTGTACTCTTTGTGAGTCGACACGGTGTAACTGCACGCGACGAACGAACGAACACAAACGAATACGTACGAACGTACAAACGAATAAACACGAGCATACACGAATCTAGGAACGAACGAGTGTGAACGAGCGAGCGCAGGCCAACACAAAGAAAGAGAAACATTACACTCGGCGGGCGTGCAGTCAGGGCCACGGTGACCTTAACTTCGCTCCCTTGCTTCTCCCGGCACTCATCATTACTTCTCTCTCTCTCTCTCTCTCTCTCTCTCTCTCTCTCTCTCTCATAAATCTCAAAAATCTCAATACTAGTACGCATATATCTAGTATCTACAATTTTAGAAGTTTATAATAAATGTAAAAGGTACTTTTCAAGAAGAAAAATAGAAAAAGAGGAGAGAGGGAGAGAGAGAGAGAGAGAGAGAGAGAAAGAGAGAAAAGAAAAAGAAAAAGGAACGAAAAGTAACGCGCGAAAAGGCGGATGGCAACAAAATTTATACTTTTTTCTCTCACCCCCTTCTTCATGCTCGCCAGACGTGTGATCATTCGCTAGATACGTGATCGGTCGGCGGTGGAGTCGTCGATGGGAAGGGGGGTGAAGAGGGGGCGGAAGGTAGTCGGGCAGGAGTTAGGAAGTGGTTGGCGTGGCAAAGGAAAGCGTGCATCGAAGGAGGCAACGACTACGTCGGCGAATCCAAGGATTACGTCACTGGCGACAGGTTTATCGCGCACGCGCTCGTGCATCTTCGGCTGCGTACGTAACAGGGTCGATCACAGATAGCCTCGGCTCCCCCACACACCTTCACCCCAATTATCATCGTAGTCGTCATCACGTTCGGGTGCTTACGTTAGTTAGTTATTTCTTTCATCTTATACCACTATAAAGATATAGAACATAACTAATACAGATACATACATAACTATTTATTTCCCGGATTAGTTATGTTATATATCTGTATAACGGGCATATGATGTATGTATGTATCTATATATTTGTATGCTAGTATATTTTTGTCGTTTCTTTTCTAGCTGGGTATAACCTCACTTCCTCTCTCTCTCTCTCTCTCTCTCTCTCTCTCTCTCCTCGCCGACCTTTTTATACCTCGACTGGAACGTCCTTCTCGTTGAATCGTGTCAGAACAGCACGAACGAAGTGCTCATGCTGTAAAGTTCTTCGTAAAGGTGGGGGTGGATAAGATAGGTAGAAAGATAGATAAATGGATGGATGGATGGATGGATGGAAAGATAGATAGGTAGGTAGAAAGGTAGAAATATAGGTAGAAAAAGTGACGTACACGTACTACGATATTCTACGTGTGTGTGTTTGTTGTTGTTGTCGACGTCGTTTACGTCCTTGCTTGCTTGCTTGTTTGCTTACTTGCTTGCTTACTTGCATGCTTACTTGCTGTCTTACTTGGGTGGAGTCTCTGGTCTCTCTCTTACAATCATCGTTCGACAGTCACCCATATTGAACGTATTAGCTTGCTCATAATCATTTTTATATGTATATCAGTTTCATATCTACATTTATACATCTACATATAGATAAAAGAGATAAAAGAGATGTATTATCTCTGGAATTATTTCAAAAAAAAAAAAAGAAAGAAAGAAAGAGAAAAAACAGTAGATTCACGATCTGGAACTTTAATCTGCTCCTGATATAAATAAACACGACACCCAACCCAACCGTAAACCATCGAGAAGAACTCCGGCAATTAATTTCATTTTACGATCCATCGCGAGATTTTTCTCCATTGTTTCTCTCTCTCTCTCTCTCTCTCTCTCTCTCTCTCTCTTTTGCTTCTTTTATATAAATATATATATATTTTTTCTTTTGTATCTTCTTTTCCTTTTTCGTACTTTTTTCTTTTTTTTTTTTCTTAGAACCATAACGGGACCCTCCGTCACCAATCTCGCCGTTACCCACTACCATATAATCCTAATTGATGACCACCAACACCTTTCCTCTTCCTCCTCCTCCTCTTCCTTATCAACCCCCTCCCTTTTGAGGAGCTTTAAGGCACGCGCGCTTCGATCGCGCGTTTTTTTTACGTGATTTAACGACACGAATGTTCCAGTCGAAGTATAAAAAGATCGACGAGAGAGAGAGAGAGAGAGAGAGAGAGAGAGAGAGAGAGAGAGAGAGAGAGAGAGAGAGAGGACAATCGATGGACGGTGGAGCGGAGTATTAACAGTAAGTCAGTGGCGGGACAGGGACGTGATGAGGGTAGTGTATCATGTTCTTCATCTCGTGAGAAAACAAATATATAAATAAAGAAAAGAATGAAATATAATGAAACGAAACGAAACAAAATTTTATTGAAATGAAGAAAAAGAGAATGAAAGAAACCGTTTTGACCGAGAACACTAATATACGTATATATATATATATATAATATGGACATGGGTGTGGTGGCTAGGGGGAGTGAGGAGAAGATTGTGAAAGGATTGTAAGAGGTTTGAGTACGCTCCTCGGAAAAGCGCCTCCAAACCCCGAGGGGAAGAATAAAAATATGTATATATATATATATATATATATATATATATATATATATATATATATATATACACATATATTTACGCTTTGATCTCCATAGATTTTTCTCGCGCCACCGCGCAGATCGTAACGTCTGTGTGCCACTCTCTACACGCGCGGTGGTAGTATTCAGGAAGCTTCACGGGCGACCTTCACTACACACGCGGCACAGATCGACGCGGTTCGTACGCGCCGATACACGGGAGCCCCGGTTTGTTTGGTTTTTGGCCGTTACCCCCTGCCACTCCACACCTATCGCCACCAGAGAAGATTAGCATGGTGTGCTGTCTCTTTCTTTCTTTCTTCATTTCTTTCTCTCTCTCTCTCTCTCTCTCTCTTTCTCTCTCTCTCTCACTCTCTCTCTCTCTCTCTCTCTCTCTCTCTCTCTCTCTCTCTCTCTCTCACTCAATCTTTCTCTCTTTCTCGAGTCCACTATCGGCAAAATTGTATACGCCGTACAGGATGCATTCACAAAAGACACTCGGCAACCCTGTTATAGCTTACAAACCAAACGATCAACATTGTACGCTATTCCCTCTTTGGGGTGAGCCAACTTTGTGTTTCATATACCTTCAGTCTACTTCTTTACCCTCTTCCTTCTCATCCTACTCCTCCTACTCCACGTCCTCATCAGGCAGATTTCTCGCGTATTTATTTGATATATAAATGTATTTGATTTATATATATATATATATATATATATATATATATATATATATATATATCGAAACTGGGATACCGTTATTGCGAACAAGCAAGAAATTGCGTATCGTTCTCCTCGTACGAATATCTCGGTCAAAAAGGCCGAACGTTGAAGACGTGGCGGATAGATCGAATCGTAACAAAATCACTGTGCTGAGATTGTCCTCGTCGTCGTCCTGATCTTCGTGCAACGCGACAGAAGAGAAGAAGAGAGAACGAAAGAGAGAGAGAGAGAGAGAGAGAGAGAGAGAGAGAGAGAAACAGTACACCATGCGAATCTTCTCTGGCGGGGATATGTGAGGAGAGCCTGGAGGTAACGGCCGAGAAACCAAAACAAACCGGGGCTCCCGTGTGTCGGCGCGTACGAGCCGCGTCGATCCGTGCCGCGTGCGTGGTGAAGGTCGCCCGTTGACCCTTCCTAAATACTACCACCACGCGTGTAGAGTGGCACACGGACGTTACGATCTACGGGGTGGCGCGAGAAAAACCTATAGAGATCCAAGCGTAATATATATATATATATATATATATATATATATATATATATATATATTCAATATCATTTCAATAATTCAATATAATTTCGTTTCGTTACGTTTCATTATATTTCCTTTTTTCTTTATTTGTTTATTTGTTTTCTCGCGAGAGGAAGTACCCTTCTCACGTCCCTGTCCCACAACTCTCTTACTCTTAATACTCCCCTCCGCCGTCCATCGCTTTTCGACTCTTTTTCTCTCTCTCTCTCTCCTCGGCGATCTTTTTATACCTCGATTGGAACGTCCTTCTCGTTGAATCGTGTCAAAACAGCACGAACGAAGTGCTCATGCTGTAAAGTTCTTCGTAAAGGTGGGGGTGCATAAGATAGGTAGAAAGATTGATAAATGGGAAAGAACCGTAGATCCATGATCTTAAACTTTAATCTTCTTCCGATTTAAATAAACACGACACCCAACCCAACCGTAAACCATCGGGAAGGATTAATTTCATTTTACGATCGATCGTTTTGGTTCTAAGAAAAAAAAAAAAAAGAAAAAAGTACAAAGAAGGAAAAGAAGATACAAAAAAATATATATGTATATATTTATATAAAAGAAGCAAAAGAGAGAGAGAGAGAGAGAGAGAGAGAGAGAGAGAGAGAGAGAGAGAGAGTAACGCAGAGAAAAAAGAGAGAAAGAAAGAAAGAAAAGAAAAGAAGAAGAATAAAAAAGAAAGATAATACACGAGAAACGTCGAGCGAAAGGATACGGGTTGAATTAATATGTATAACGTTGGTCTTTGACTTCGAAAAATTACAATTTTCTTGGTTTTTTTTTATTTCTTTTTTATTTATTTTTTTTTTCTTATTACCCCCATGTACGCATCCAACACGTACAATAATTTGTCGAAACGTTTCCTCGAGACCGTTGAAATATTTTCTATTTCAATTTTCTATTTTTTTATACATTTCATTTTGCTTCCCTTTTTCCCATCCTCCTCCGTCGAAGAAAATTATCGTTGACATTACGTACGGCCGTAAAAATGGTCATCCCGTCGGTGATCGAGCGCGTTCCCGAGGAACAAACAAACACACGTAGGATATCGTAGTACGTGTACGTCACTTTTTCTATCTATGTATCTACCTACCTACCTACCTACCTATCTATCCATCCATCCATCCATCCATCCATCCATTTATCTATCTATCTATCTACTTATCTTATCCACCCCCACCTTTACGAGGAGCATTAAAGCACGAGCGATTCGTTCGTTCTGTTTTGACGCGACTTAACGACACGAACGTTCCAGTCGAGGTATAAAAAGATCGACGAGGAGAGAGAGAGAGAAAGAGTCGACAAGTGATGAACGGTGGAGGGGAGTATTAAGAGTAAGAGAGTGGCGGGACAGGGACGTGAGAAGGGATCGTCCTCTCGCGAGAAAACAAATAAACAAATAAAGAAAAAAGGAAATATAATGAAACGTAACGAAACGAAACGAAATTATATTGAATTATTGAAATGAATGAAATATATATATATATATTACGCTTGGATCTCTATAGATTTTTCTCGCGCCACCCCGTAGATCGTAACGTCCGTGTGCCTCTCTCTACACGCGTGGTGATAGATTAAGGAAGGGTCAACGGGCGACCTTCACCACGCACGCGGCACGGATCCAAGCGGCTCGTACGCGCCGATACACGGGAGCCCCGGTTTGTTTGGTTTTTGGTCGTTACCCGCTGCCTCACCACACCAATATCAGCCAGAGAAGAGTAGCACAGAGTTCTCTTTATTTCTTTCTTTATTTCTTTATTCATTTCTCTCTCTCTCTCTCTCTCTCTCTCTTTCTCTCTCTCTCTCTGTCTCTCTCTCTCTCTCTCTCTCTCTCTCTCTCTCTCTCTCTGTCACTCTCTCTCTCTCTCTCTCTCTCTTACTCAGTCTTTCTCTCATTCTCGAGTCCACTATCGGCAACATTATATACCCCGTACAGGATGCATCCACGAAAGACACTCGACAACCCTGTTATAGCTTACAAACCACGGCGATCAGCATTGTACTCTACACCGTCTTTGGGGTGAGCCAACTTTTTGTTTCATATACATTCCCTCTACTTCTTTTACCCTCTTCCTTCTCTTCTTACTCCTCCTACTCCATGTCCTCATCAGCCATATTTCTCGCGTATTTATTTGATATATAAATGTATTTGATATATATATATATATATATATATATATATATATATTTTTTTATTTGTTAATTTCGTTATTGCGAAGCAAGCAAGAAATTGCGTATCGTTCTCCTCGTACGAATATCTCGGTTGAAAAGGCCGAACGTTAAATACGTGGCGGATAGATCGAATCGTATCAAAACCACTGTGCTGAGATTGTCCTCGTCGTCGTCCTCGTCTTCCGGCAACCCAACAAAAGAGAAAAAGAGAGAGAGAGAGAAAGAGAGAAACGAGACGAGAATTCGAATCTAGGTCGAGTCGAGCCGATCGACGATGTTCTTCTTGCTGGGATCATACGTGGATGTACGAAACTAAGAATTAAAAATATCTATCAAATAAATATAACGTTCAGATAAAAGTACTTTTATAATCAGGATTACAAAACAGTAATATAATGTTATCGACTGAACGATCTACAAAACAGAAATTTACACTATTAACATAACCATCGCTACCTATCGAATAATAGGAAACGTATTTGTTTTTTATCAAGCTTGCAACCTTCTTCGCAGAGTTGTCAAATCAAATTATACGCGTGGTTGGCACATATACTCGCAAATAAATCAGTTGGCGTTGAAGGTCGTGTTACGCACGTTTATGGATTATTATCTTCAAATATATCGAATTCGAGTTATTGATCGTTTCTGAACGACGAGGATTCTCCACTCGAAATCATGCCCGAGGAAATATCTAACGAGGATCAACTTCAATGGTAACGTATTAAACGTACGTCTATTGTATTATTTGAATACTGTGACATTATTATTGTTACAACAATCATCGTTACAATAATAAGCGAGAAAACGAAGGACGATAAAGGAAAGCGTTTGTTATCATCCGCAAGATGAAGCACCATATAAATCGGTTATGCAACGATCTGAATAAGTAATTTATTCCGTATAAATTTCTTGGAGCGTAATTTCCCCCTCCACCCTACCGTTAATAATACCAAATTCGTGAATTATTAATTTCTATGAGTGATAGTTATCACGAAAATTATCTGTAGAATCTTTTCAAAATGTGTTCTCGTTTGTTGGAGAGGAAAAAAAAGAGAAAAAACATTAGCGTCGCTCTTCGACGTGCGAACAGCAAGATCTTCGATTTGGGGAAGGGAGAGAAAAAGAGATGGGGAAGATAGAGGAGGAAAAAGAAAAAAGAGAAGAAAAAAGTAAGGTAACTCGACATTAAAAACAGCGATCGTTTGCGCGCGAGATATTCCTTGAATTAAGGGAAGAATTGTTTACATAGTAGGAAACTGGGACGACCCGAGGAACGCGACTTTGTTTACTTTAAGAGGTTACCTCAATGGTAAACGAAGGATAATTCTTAATTTATATTTATGCGTGGTTCGACGTTTTCGTTATATACATACACACACACACACCTACATAAATACATACATACATACATACATACATACATACATAAATACATACATACGTACATACATACGTACGTACATACATACATACATACATATATACATAAATGTCATTGTGTGCGAACGAAGGAATGAGACTTGTTGAGAAAGGAATTGGAGAGACGAGAAAGAGAAAGAGAGAGAGAGAGAGAGAGAGGGTGAGAGAGAGAGAGAGAGAGAGATAGAGAGAGAGAGAAAGAAAGAAATGAAGAAAGAAAGAAAGAGATAAACAGCATACCATGCTAATCTTCTCTGTCGGGGATAGGTGAGGAGAGGCAGGGGATAACGGCCAAAAACCTAACAAACCGGGGCTTCCGTGTATCGGCGCGTACGAGCCGCGTCGATCTGTGCCGCGTGCGTGGTGAAGGTCGCCCGTTGACCCTTCCTTAAACTACCACCAGGCGTGTAGAGTGTGGCACACGGACGTTAACGATATGCGCGGTGGCGCGAAAAATATCTATCGAGATCAATGCGTAAAGATATATATATATATATATATATATATATATATATATATGTATGTATGTATGTATGTATGTATGTATATCGTGTTCTCGGTCAAAACGGTTCCTTTCATTCTTTCTTTCTTCATTATAATATAATTATGTTTCGTTTCGTTTCGTTTCATTATATTTCTTTTTTTATTTATTTGTTTATTTGTTTTCTCGCGAGAGGAAGAACCGTGATACACTACCCTCCTCACGTCTCTGTCCCACCCCACTCTTACTCGTAATACTCCGCTCCGCCGTCCATCACTTGTCCTATCTCTCTCTGTCTCCTCGACGATCTTTTTATACTTCGACTGGAACGTTCGTGTCGTTAAATCGCGTAAAAAAAACGCGCGATCGAAGCGCTCGTGCCTTAAAGCTCCTTGTAAAGGTGGGAGTGGATAAGATAGGTAGATAGATAGATAGATAGATAAATGGATGGATGGATGGATGTATGGATGAATAGATAGATAGATAGGTAGGTAGGTAGACAGATAAATAAATAGAAAATGTGCCGTACACATACTACGATATCCTACGTGTGTTTGTTTGTGCCTGTTAACTGTATGCGTATGTTAAGTTTTAAAGAGTGACCGTGGAACTAGCTGGATCGTGCGAGTTGTTACTGTTCACCGATTTACAATCTCGAAACGAAGGAACGGATGATCATTGAACAGGATAAAGAGGGTTCTCAAGGACGTTCGTGGTTGTGCAAGGGAACACTTTTCTTGTAACACGTACTACCGTAGTAATAGACCTGCATAGTAGAATTCGATCTCTCATGAGAAGAAAAAGAAGAAGACGAAGAAGAAGGAAGACGAGAACGAATAAAAGTAGATGTATTATTTTATTTTCATTTTTTTTCTTTTCAAAAAGAGAGACAACTTTGCTTTTCCTTCCCCACCCCCCGATCCCGTTCCTTTTTTATTTTCTTTCCTTTTTTTATTCTTTCTTTCCTTCTTTCTTTTAAATCAACGATTTCCTCTTCTTCTTCTTCTTCTCGTCGTCTATTCAACAGAAGTATATAACGCGTATATTTGACATCGTGCGTATACGTGTCGTCGGTGTCTACGTACGAAGAGACCAAGTTATACGAGATCCTTTTCTTCGAATCGCGTTCAGTAGACGGTTAGAATACGTTCATACCGTTAAACGTGACAAGAAAATCTAAAAGTCTCTCGGACTACTCCTCGATCGACTCTAATCGCGCGACGATCGAAAGAATCACGCGCGATTAGTTATGATCACGCTAATACGATCGATCCATATTTACATCGACAACTACGACGCTAACTATTCTCCTACGCGGCTTCTATCTACGTCTTTCCGTCGCGCGTTCGGTACGATTTAGAATCAGATACGGATAATCGAAATTACTCTTAAGGAACAGACCGATGTTAATGTCGATGGTAAATTCAACTCGATGATAAGTTTACGTACCTTGAAAAAGGAAAATGTAAGTCGCAGGATATTTCCCTTTTTTCTTCCCTTCCTTTACTTCTTTTTTCATTTTTTAAGATTTAGAAGAACGAATTTTTCCAAACGACGCGACGACATTCTATTGGGATCCTAAACAATTATCCCAATCGACAATTATCATAATCAACGATCTACCGTCAAGTTTGGAATAAAAATATTGTCGACGTAATCGTCGACAGATACGATTCTTGTCCTTTGAATCACGGCGATCGCGATTCCAGTCGTGATCGAACGTTTTGTCCCCTACCATACCATCCAACCCCCCCTCCACAGCGACAATTTTCGCGAAAGAAAAAAGAAAAAAAGAAAAAGAGGGAAAGGGAGCAACGAGTTTTCTACGAATACTTTGTTTCTTTTTCTTTTTCTTTATCTTTTTCTTGTACAGAACGACACCGCGCGAAAAAAATGTCGCATGCTCGGGAACGCTCTCGATCACCGACGGGACGACCATTTTTACGGCCGTACGTAATGTTAACGATAATTTTTACGACGGAGGAAGAGGGGAAAAAGGGGAAAAAAGGTAATAAATACAAAATTAAAAAAGGGAATTAGGAAATATTTCAACGGTCTCGAGGAAACGTTTCGACAAATTATTGCACGTGTTGGATGCGTACGCGGGTGTAATAAGAAAAAAAAAATAGAAAATAAAAAAAGATAAAAAAAAAACCAAGAAAATTGTAAGTTTTCGAAGTCAAACGCCAACGTTATGAATATTAATTCAACCCGTATCCTTTCGCTCGACGTTACTCGTGTAATATCTTTCTTTCTTATTTTTGTTCCTTTCCTTTCCCTCTCTCTCTCTCTCTCTCTCTCTCTCTCTCTCTCTCTCTCACTCTCTCTCTCTCTTTTCTGTATTGTTTTCGATTCGATCGTTAAATTCGCTTCTTTTGATTTCTTCTTTTTTCACCACCCATTTCTCTTTTCTGTATCTTCTGACGCGCGGAGATGTTTTTTTTTGTTATTACTTTCGTTTATTTTTTTTTTTTGGAGAGATGTGTGAGGAAATCGACATCAAAAACAGCGATCCTTTGCGCGCGAGATATTTCTGGAATTAAGGTAAGATGTGTTTACATAGTAGGAAACTGAGACGACCCGAGCAACGCGACGTTGGTGCTTTAAAGGTGACGTCAATGGTAAACGAAGGATCATTTGTAATTTATATTTTTACGTGGTTTGACATTTTGGTTATTTACATACACACATACATACAGACATA
>CAKKNJ020000177.1:325000-330000 GCA_918808275.2 Dolichovespula sylvestris
CTCTCTCTCTCTCTCTCTCTCTTTCTGTGTCGTCCTATCGAATCCTAGATACCGTACGACTACGCGCATCTCTTCCGTTACGTAATAATACAGTGAGTACACGTTTCTGTTCCATTCCGACATTAACGGTAACACTCAGTGCATGTGCATATATGTATATGTAATATATACAAACACGTATCAATGTATATAAGGGCCTATAATGGTATCGTTTCTCGAAACTTATCAACACATGTAGACGTATGTATATAGATGTATGAAGTCATTGTTTGGCAAAAAAGATTTTTTCTAAGTTTTGTATTCGTCCTACTAAACACGTTTACATGGACACACACATATGTGTATATATATATTATATTATATTATATTCACACACACACACACACACACACACACACACACACACACACACACACACACACACACACACACACACAAGGACACATTTCAGTTCTCGAATTAATTAACACGACTAGTTTCTTCGTGACCCAACAATTTGACCCTTTATTCTCTCTCTCTCTCTCTTTATTTTTTTTTAAATACATATAACATATGTGTATATATATACATATATATATGTATATGTATATATATATGTATATATATATGTATATACATATATATATATATGTTTTGCTGTTTACTCGTTGGTACAAATTTTATACACTCACGATCGATAATTAATGAAAATTTTAGGGATCCCAAGAAAAAAAACAGTGTTATTATATTTAATGATATATAATTATTAATAACGAATACACTCGTTGGCGCACACACACACACAAACATACAAACAAATACAGAGAAAGTATCATTCAGGCGTCACGTCACTTTGGAAAAATTCCATCCAAGGAACCATATCGAGTCAATGAGTCACATCTGTTACAAAAAACGTATTCGATTTTATAATATATATCTTAAAAAATATCCCTTAGGAAATGAGAGGTACTATTTCTATTAAAATAATTTACCATACGCACATACACACACCCCATCATCGGGGTCCCGTATATCGAACGATATCGCGTGTATATATGCATATTTGCATATATATAGTGTTCATGTGTGTCATGTGTATAGCGTGTAAACGCACGTCCTTCGGCACGTCAAAACGAGAAAGAAAGAGAAAGAGAAAGAAAAGAATGAGAGATAGAGAGAGAGAGAGAGAGAGAGAGAGAGAGAGAGAGAACAACAGAAAGAAAAAGAGAGAAAGAAAATATATATATGAAAAGCCAAGGAACGCTCGGACAAAACGGTTTCTTTTGGGTGCGTGGGGAACCAAAAGATTCGCTTGGCGATGTGGTAAGAATGCGAAACGTTAAGAGAAAGAGAAAGAAAGAGCGAGAGGGTGTGAGAGAGAGTGTGTGAGGTAGAGGGAGGATCTTAAAGGACGCACGTTCGTGAATTTCAGCAGCAGTAAAAGCGATTCTACTGCCGATGGCGATGGTGTGGTGGAGGCGGTACTGACGAAACAGAGAGAGAGAGAGAGAGAGAGAGAGAGAGAGAGAGAGAGAGAGAGAGAGAGAGAGAGCTTATCTGACGGAACATTGACAAAATGACAGTGCCGGAAGAGTGAGTAACATATATGTCTGTTGTGACTTAAAAAAATGAATAAAAAGAAATATCAGAAACAAACGAAAAGGGGGAAAAAACTTAGCGATCGGTCGAAAAAATGTCAAATATCTCTCTTTTTTTCGTCTTATATCTATTCCCACTTCTCTTATTTATTATGTTTATAAATTAAAAAAAAAAAAAAAAAAAAAGAAAAAACCGATAGATTTCGTTGCGGTGATTGCGTCGTGTTTCTCTCTCTCTCTCTCTCTCTCTTTTCTTTCCTTTTCTTCCTGTCTTTTGTTTCTCGAAGGATAAACAACTCTCGAATGAAGAAAAAAATGTAATGTCTCGTCATCATCGTCATTGTCATCATCATAATTATCATCATTATTATTATTATTATTATTATTATTACTATTATTATTATTATTATTATTATTATTATTATTATTATTATTATTATCATTCCGGCGACGCGTATGATATGGACGCGACGATTGAAAACAGGGAAGAGGGAGGAGGAAAAAAAAAGATGAAAAGAAAAGGAATCGTTTCGACTATTTCTTCTTCGAAGGATTTCAAAGTTTATTAATGGCAAGACCTTCTTTTTTCATCGCGGTCGTTATGTATTGTTGGCATCTAAGACGAGCGCGATCGATTTGTCAAAGGGGAACAACTGCGCAAAGGATTCGTCGTTACCGTAAACAATAATGAAAAAAGAGTAAAAAATGAACAAATAAATGATAAAAAGAAAATAAAACATCTACGAATGGAGAGTAACGATGGGAGTAATTTAATACAGAGGAATCATTTAACAACGACAATGACAATGACAACGACGACGACGACGACGACGACGATAACGATAACGACAATGATGACCAGACGAGGGAGGGAAGGTTGCGCTACTGGCGTCGTCGAGGAGAAGAAGAAAACGCGACGCGCCGACGCGTTTCGAGGAGCGAAAGTCAACTAACGCGAGGCTCGACCCGAGCCAGTGAGCTATGGATCTAACCCCATCTCCCCACCATACCTCCCTCACTGTCCCACCATATCGTTCCCAACACACTCTACACTCATACGTACCCGTACATAGTATATATATATATATATATATATATATATATATATATATATGTATGGATGTACGTATGTATATGTATATACGTATAAATAATACAATTCTACGTGTTTTCATTAAACGTGCGTGTTACATGTTACAAAGTACTAATGTACAAATCACGTATTAATATACATGTGATTGTTTTCATCAAAATATACTTTATATATGATAAGGATATGTGTATAATAATGTATAACGCACGTTATAGATATTTTGTTCATACATTTATACAACATACATATACATACAAATAAATAGATATCTCTCTCTCTCTCTCTCTCTCTCTCTCTCTATCTCTCTCTCTCTTTCTGTGCGCGCGCGTGTGTAATAATAGATACACGCGACAATAAAAAAGAAGAAAATTTCACGTGGTTACGCATATGTATAAGAGGTGCGTGAAATTTCTTTGAAACGTTGACGTATCGGATATTCCAACTAAATGTCTTCACCCATGAACGACTCACTACTACTATATATATGTATGTATATGTTGTATACATATACATTTACGTATAGGTATTAATTGAAAAAATAAAGAAAAGAATGAAAAAAGAGAAAGAAATTAATGAATAAAAAAATCTCAATACTAGTACGCATATATCTAGTATCTACAATTTTAGAATTTTACAATAAATATGAAAGGTATATTCCAAGAAGAAAAATAGAAAAAGAGGAGAGAAAGGGAGAGAGAGAGAGTGAGAGAGAAAGAGAGAGAGAAAGTGAGGTTATACCCAGGTAGAAAAGAAACGACAAAAATATCCTAGCATACAAATATATAGACACATACATACATCATATATATATATATATATATATATATATATTTATATATACGTATATCTATGCCCGTTATACAGATATATAACATAACTAATCCGGTAAATAAATAGTTATTTACGTATCCGTATTAGTTATGTTCTATATCTTTATAGTGGTATAAGATGAAAGAAATAACTAACTAACGTAAGCACCCGAACGTGATGACGACGACGATGATAGCGGCGGTAATGTTGTGTGGGGGATGGGACCCGAGGCTATCTGTGATCGACCCTGTTACGTACGCAGCCGAAGATGCACGAGCGCGTGCGCGATACACCTGTCGCCAGTGACGTAAACCTTGGATTCACCGACGTAGTCGTTGCCCCCTTCGATGCACGTTTTCCTCTGCCCCGCCAACCACTTCCTAGCACCTACCCGACTACCTTCCGCCCCCTCTTCAACCCCTTCCAATCGACGACTTCACCGCCGACCGATCAACGTATCTAGCGAATGATCTCACGTCTGGCGAGCATGAAGAAGGGTGTGAGAGCAAAAAAAATATATTTTGTCGCCATCCGTCTTTTCGCGCGTTACTTTTCGTTCCTTTTTCTTTTTCTTCTCTCTCTCTCTCTCTCTCTCTCTCTCTCTCTCTCTCTCTCTCTCTCACTCAGTCTTTCGCTCTTTCTCGAGTCCACTATCGGCAGCATTGTATACCCCGTACATGATGCATCCACGAACGACTCTCGGCAACCCTGTCATAGCTTACAAATCACGACGATTAACATTGTGCGCTACTCTGAATGTGGGGTTAGCCAACTTTTTGTTTCATATACCTTCCCTCTAATTCTTTTACCCTCTTCCTTCTCCTCCTACTCCATGTCCTCTTTGGTCACATTTCTCGCGTATTTATTTGATATATAAATTTATTTGATAGCTAATTAGGTAGCTTTAGATAGATGTAAGTGGATGTAAATATAGGCATAGGTGTTGAGGATAGGGGGAGTGATGAGGAAATTGTGAAAGGATTGTAAGAGGTTTGGGTACGCTCCTCGGAAAAACGCCTTCAAACCCTGAGGGGAAGAATAAAAAATCTATCTATCTATCTAATAATAATTATTGATAATAATAATTATTGATAATAATAATAATTATTGAAAATAATAATAATTATTGATAATAATAATAATAATAATTATTGAAAATAATAATTATTAATAACAATATTAATTATGGATAATTATAATAATTATTCATAATAATTATAATAATAATAATTATTAACAATAATAATAATAGGCAGTAGGCCAGAAATTGGAGCCTGGCACATCGTGCGTAAATGCATTTCTCCTCCCTCGCACAAAACAAAAAAAAATGGAAAAAAATTATTATTATTATTATTATTATTATTATTATTATTATTATTAATTATAATATCGATTCGGCGAAAAGCTCCGATAGGTAAGAAAAAGAGGAGGACAAAAATAATCTCACTTTTTTGTTCTCCTTTAGTTTTATCCCTTTCTACTTTCTGCCTTTTTTTTCTTGTACTTTTTTTTTGTCAGAC
>CAKKNJ020000177.1:335000-345000 GCA_918808275.2 Dolichovespula sylvestris
CCACTATCGGCAACATTATATACCCTGTTCACGATGCATCTATGAAAGACACTCGTCAACCCTGTTATAGTTTACAAATCAGGACGATCAACATTGTACCCTACTCCGTCTTTGGGGTAAGCCAACTTTTTGTTTCATATGCCTTTCCTCTACTTGCTTTTCCCTCTTCCTTCTCCTCCTACTCCTCCTCCTCCTACTCATCCTACTCCCGTCCTCTTCGGCCAAATTTCTCGCGTATTTATTTGATATATATATATATATATATATATATATATATATATATATATATATTTCGAGAAGTCTTTTCAAAACATTACAACACGTGAAACAAGTTTCTTATTCAGATATTATTATTATTATATATATATATATATATATATATATATATATATATATTATCGGTAAAATATATTTATGATGGTGGAAAGGGGATAGAGAGGGGATCTGATTTTATATCGATATTTGAACTCGGATGCAACAGCTTGCACTAACGAAATTGCGAGTGAATAATTTATTATAACGACTGTAAATAACTCTTGGAAGCTTGGGCGTTATCTTTCTATATATCTCTCTTCTCTTTTTCTCTTTCTATCGCTCTCTCTCTCACACACACACACACTCTGTTTACTCCTCCCTTGTATTTTCTAATAAAATTTATCGAAGCGAGAAAAGTTGACGTCGTATATACCCATCCTCCCGCATTTAGAATTTTCTCGACCTTCCACAATATATCACGTATACAAGGTATTATATACATATATACATACATACATACATACATACATACATACATACATATATATCGAAACTAGAATGCCGTTATTGCGAAGCAAGCAAGAAATTGCGTCTCGTTCTCCTCGTACGAATATCTCGGTCGAAAAGACCGAACGTTGGAGACGTGACGGATAGATCGAATCGTAACAAAATCACTGTGCTGAGATTGTCCTCGTCGTCGTCCTCGTCTTCGTGCAACGCGACAAAAGAGAGAAAGAGAGAGAGAGAGAGAGAGAGAGAGAGAGAGAGAAGAAAAAGAAATAGGAACAAAAAGTAACGCGCGAAAAGATGGATAGCGACAAAATATATTTTTTTTTCTCTCACCGCCTTCTTCATGCTCGCCAGACGTGAGATCATTCGCTAGATACGTTGATCGGTCGTCGGTGGAGTCGTTGATGGGTAGGGGGTGAGGAGGGGGCGGAAGTAGTCGTGTAGGAGTTAGGAAGTTCTTGGCGGGGCAGAGGAAAACGTGCATCGTTGGGGGCAACGACTACGTCGGTGAATCCAAGGATTACGTCACTGGCGACAGTTGTATCGCGCACGCGCTCGTGCATCTTCGACTGCGTACGTAACAGGGTCGATCACAGATAGCCTCGGGTCCCATCCCCCACACACCATTACCGCCGCTATCATCGTCGTCGTCATCACGTTCGGGTGCTTACGTTAGTTAGTTACTTCTTTCATCTTATACCACTATAAAGATATAGAACATAACTAATACGGATACGTACATAACTATTTATTTACCGGATTAGTTATGTTATATATCTGTATAACGGGCATAGATATACGTATATATATATATATATATATATATATATATATATATATATATATATATATATATTCGTATATTTCGCGAGTATCTTTTATTAGTGGGTAACACGAGTAACACTGCGAGAAATTGTTTCTTTCTCTTTCTCTCTCTCGCACACACACTCCTTCGCTCCCTGTCAGACTGGTGGTGGTGTAATACCATATACTTCGTCGTCCTCGTCGTCAAAGCCCGGCGTTTAGTTTCAATCGAGGAGAGAGGAATTGATGATGACGGTAATTCGCGAGAAGGGAAGAGAATAAGGGACCAAATATTCATCGGGGGATATTCTCTCAACGAGAATAACTATCAACACCAACGACTTAGTCTCTCTCTCTCTCTCTCTCTCTCTCTCTCTCTCTCTCTGCCTCTTTTTCTTTTTACCTCGTCTTAAAAACTCGTCGCCGTGTAATATTATCCGATTAATTGGGAACGGAGAGAAACAAATATATATATGTTATATATCGTTACGATGCTCTTGAATAACCACCACGTCGAAGCGGTAAGGAAGAAGAAAAATAAATGGGGAGATAAAAGAGACGAAGAAACAAAGAGAGAGAGAGAGAGAGAGAGAGAGAAGATAATAAAAAAAATCGTCGACAATAATCACCTCACGCGACATCGAACGTTAAAACGCGGACTGCCAATCTCTCGCGTTTATTGGCAGCACACCATCGCTACTCCCACGGTGGGCGGCGCGTTCGTAAATGCCTCGTGATTGGCTCGGCACAAAGCTACAGGTGGTGGTCGAGACCCACAGGCCTGCGTAATCTCCGTCTCATTTCCCCCTCCTTGCCACCACGCCGCAGCCACCGCTACTCCAACAATCCCCTCCATCGTCAACAGCCAAACATCTCCACCTCTTTTTCATCTTCCTCTTCTTCTTCCTCTACTACCATACGTTTACCATAGACCCTATTTTTTGATCGTCGTATCACCTTGCCGATATCTACTCGACAAAATGAAATTACGAAATGTTTCAATATTTTGACATTACCTTTAACATTAGTCTATCTTCATCATTAATATATGTATATATATATATATATGTATGTATATCTGTCCGTTATACATATATATAACATAACTAATACGGTAAATAAATAGTTATGTATGTATCCTTATTAGTTATGTTATATATCTCTATAGTTGTATAAGGTGAAAGAAATAACTAATGTAAGCACCCGAACGTGATGATGACGACGATGATGATGGCGGTAATGGTGTGCGGGGGGTGACCCGAGGGTATCTTTGGTCGGCCTTGTTACGTACGTTGCCGAAGATGCACGAGCGTGTGCGGGTTATACCTGTCACGTAACAGTACACCAGTGACGTAATTCTTAGATTCACCGACGTAGCCGTTACCCCCTTCGATGCACGTTCTCCTCTGCCCCGCCAACCATTCATAACACAAAACCCTACTACATTCCGCCCCCTCCTCTCCCCCCTGCCCGCCGACAACACCATCGCCAACCGATCAACGTATCTATCGAGTGATCTCACGACTGGCGAGCACGAAGAAGGAGATGAGAGAAAAAAAAGAAATATTTTGTCGTAAACCGCCTTTTCGCGTGTTCCTTTTCGTTCCTTATTGTTTTTCTTTTCTCTCTCTCTCTCTCTCTCTCTCTCTCTCTCTCTCTCTCTCCTCTCCAATTACTTTCTCTACAAGTCTCTTCCTTCGTTCGTACATATGACAATTATGTATATACGTATGTTTGTATGTACGTAAGTACGTACGTATGTATGTATGTATGTATGTATGTGCGTAGGTATGTATGTATGTATGTATGTATGTATGTATGTATGTATGTATGTATGTATGTATGTATGTGTGTATG
This sequence comes from Dolichovespula sylvestris, assembly GCA_918808275.2. Classification (NCBI taxonomy): domain Eukaryota; kingdom Metazoa; phylum Arthropoda; class Insecta; order Hymenoptera; family Vespidae; genus Dolichovespula; species Dolichovespula sylvestris. The sequence continues at coordinate 338,427 of CAKKNJ020000177.1, forward strand.
TATGTTGGTGTGTGTATGTAAATAACCAAAATATCGAACCACGCAAAAATATAAATTACAAATGATCCTTCGTTTACCATTGACGTCACCTTTTAAAGCACCAACGTAGCGTTGCTCGGGTCGTCTCAGTTTCCTACTATGTAAACACGTCTTACCTTAATTCCAGAAATATCTCGCGCGCAAAGGATCGCTGTTTTTAATGTCGAGTTACCATTCTGTTTCTTCTTCTTTTTTTCCCCCCTCTCTCTTCCCCGACCCCCTTTTTTTCATCTTTCCACAAATCGAGGATATTGCTGGTCACACGTAGAAGAGCGACGTTAATGTATTTTCTCTTCTTTTTTTCCTCTCCAACAAACGAGAACACATTTTGAAAAGATTCTACAGATAATTTTCGTGATAACTATCACTCGTAGAAATTAATAATTCACGAATTTGGTATTTCTAACGGTAGGGTGGAGGGGGAAATTACGCTCGAAGAATGTTATACGGAATAAATTACTTATCAGATCGTTGCATAATCGATTTATATGGTGCTTCATCTTGCGGATGATAACAAACGCTTTCCTTTATCGTCCTTCGTTTTCTCGCTTATTATTGTAACGATGATTGTTGTAACAATAATAATGTGACAGTATTCGAATAGTAACAATAGACGTACGTTTAATACGTTACCATCGAAGTTGATCCTCGTTAGATATTACCTCGGGCATGATTTCGAGTGGAGAATCGTCGTCGTTCAGAAACGATCAACAACTCGAACTCGATATATTTGAAGATAATAATCCATAAACGTGCTTAACACGACCTTCAACGCCAGCTGATTTATTTGCGAGGTTACGCGGCAACCACGCGTATAATTTGATTTGACAAACCTGCGAAGAAGGTTGCAAGCTTGATAAAAAACAAATACGTTTCCTATTATTCGATAGGTAGCGATGGTTATGTTAATAGTGTAAATTTCTGTTTTGTAGATCGTTCAGTCGATAACATTATATTACTGTTTTGTAATCCTGATTATAAAAGTACTTTTATCTGAACGTTATATTTATTTGATAGATATTTTTAATTCTTAGTTTCGTACGGCCACGTATGATCCCAGCAAGAAGAACATCGTCGATCGGCTCGACTCGATCTCGATTCGAATTCTCGTCTCGTTTCTCTCTTTCTCTCTCTCTCTCTCTCTCTCTCTCTCTCTCTCTCTCTTTTCTCTTTTGTTGGGTTGCCGGAAGACGAGGACGACGACGAGGACAATCTCAGCACAGTGGTTTTGATACGAATCGATCTATCCGCCTCGTCTTCAACGTTCGGCCTTTTCGACCGAAATATTCGTACGAGGAGAACGATACGCAATTTCTTGTTTGCTTCGCAATAACGAAATTAACAAATAAAAAAAAAAATATATATATATATATTTATATATATATATTTCATTCATTTCAATAATTCAATATAATTTCGTTTCGTTTCGTTTCGTTTCATTATATTTCCTTTTTTCTTTATTTGTTTATTTGTTTTCTCGCGAGAGGAAGAACCCTTCTCACGTCCCTGTCCCACTACACTCTTACTCTTAATACTCCCCTCTGCCGTCCATCACTTGTCCTATCTCTCTCTGTCTCCTCGACGATCTTTTTATACTTCGACTGGTACGTTCGTGTCGTTAAATCGCGTAAAAAAACGCGCGATCGAAGCGCTCGTGCCTTAAAGCTCCTTGTAAAGGTGGGAGTGGATAAGATTGGTAGATAGATAGATAGATAGATAAATGGATGGATGGATGGATGTATGGATGAATAGATAGATAGATAGGTAGGTAGGTAGACAGATAAATAAATAGAAAATGTGCCGTACACAAACTACGATGTCCTACGTGTGTTTGTTTGTGCCTGTTAACTGTATGCGTATGTTAAGTTTTAAAGAGTGACCGTGGAACTAGCTGGATCGTGCGAGTTGTTACCGTTCACCGATTTACAATCTCGAAACGAAGGAACGGACGATCGGTGAACAGGATATAGAGGGCTCTCAAGGACGTTCGTGGTTGTGCAAGGGAACACTTATCTTGTAACTCGTACTACCATAGTAATAGACCTGCATAGTAGAATTCGATCTCTCATGAGTAGAAAAAGAAAAAGACGAAGTAGAAGGAGGACGAGAAAGAATAAAAATAGATATATTATTATTTTATTTTAATTTTTTTTTCTTTTCAAAAAGAGAGACAACTTTGCTTTTGCTTTTCTCCCCCCCCGATCCCGTTCCTTTTTTATTTTCTTTCCTTTTTTTATTCTTTCTTTCCTTCTTTCTTTTAAATCAACGATTCCCCCTTCTTCATCCTCTTCGCGTCGTCTATCCAACAGAAGTAAATAACGCGTATATTTGACATCGTGCGTATACGTGTCGTCGGTGTCTACGTACGAAGAGACCAAGTTATACGAGATCCTTTTCTTCGAATCGCGTTCAGTAGGCGGTTAGAATACTTTCATACCGTTAAACGTGACAAGAAAATCTAAACGTCTCTCGGACTACTCCTCGATCGACTCTAATCGCGCGACGATCGAAAGAATCACGCGCGATTAGTTATGATCACGCTAATACGATCGATCCTTATTTACATCGACAACTACGACGCTAACTATTCTCCTACGCGGCTTCTATCTACGTCTTTCCGTCGCGCGTTCGGTACGATTTAGAATCAGATACGGATAATCGAAATTACTCTTGAGGAACAGACCGATGATAATGTCGATGGTAAATTCAACTCGATGATAAGTTTACGTACCTTGAAAAAGGGAAATGTAAGTCGCAGGATATCTCCCTTTTTTCTTCCCTTCCTTTACTTCTTTTTTCATTTTTTAAGATTTAGAAGAACGAATTTTTCCAAACGACGCGACGACATTCTATTGGGATCCTAAACAATTATCCCAATCGACAATTATCATACGTAATCGTCGACAGATGCGATTCTTGTCCATCGAATCACGACGATCTCGATTCGAGTCGTGATCGAACGTTTCGTCCCCGTCCATACCATCCAACCCCTCTTCCACAGCGACAATTTTCGCGAAAGAAAAAAGAAAAAAAGAAAAAGCGGGAAAGGGAGCAACGAATTGTCTACGAATACTTTGTTTCTTTTACTTATTCTTTTTCTTTTTCTTGTACAGAACGACACCGCGTGAAAAAAATTTCGCATGCTCGGGAACGCTCTCGATCACCGATGGGACGACCATTTTTACGGCCGTACGTAATGTTAACGATAATTTTTACGGCGGAAGAGGAGGGGAAAAAGGGAAGAAAAAGGAAATAAATAAAAAAATAAAAAAGAGAAGTAGAAAATATTTCAACGGTCTCGAGGAAACGTTTCGGCAAATTATTGCACGTGTTGGATGCGTACACGGGTGTAATAAGAAAAAAAAAAAATAAAAAATAAAAAAAGATAAGAAGAAACAAGAAAATTGTAATTTTTCGAAGTCAAGCACCAACGTTATGAATATTAATTCAACCCGTATCCTTTTGCTCGACGTTACTCGTGTATTATTTTTCTTTCTTATTCTTTTTTTCCTCTTCTTTTTCTTTTCTTTTCTTTCCTTCTTTCTCTCTTTTTTCTCAACTTTTTTCTCTCTCTTTCTCTCTTCGTCGCAACCAATTAATGCTTACTATCCTTGGCAATACACTTGTCCAACGGCAAATCAGCTGGGGTATGCACGAGCCGATCATCGGTTGAGAACGAGCGTGCTACTTAAGCGTGAAAACGATTCAGCAACAGCACCAACAGCAACAACAACGGCAACGGCAATGTGCTGCTCCGTTCTTCGCAGCATTGCCACGTCGTCGTAGACACGCCGGGTCTCCTCGGTTGAACCAAGTTGAGCAACGAACTACCACAAATTTCCCTCTTGTTTTACCACCTCCTTTCCACCTCCTTCTCCACCTTCTCTACCTCCTCCACCCTTTCCTCCCTCTACTTCGTAATCTTTCTTACCATACTCTAACTCCTTCTCCTTCTTCTTCTCGTTGTCGTCGTAGTTGTCGACGTCGTTTACGTCGTTGCTTGCTTGCTTGTTTGCTTAGTTGCTTACTTGCTTGCTTACTTGCATGCTTACTTGCTTTCTTACGTGGGTGGGGTCTCTGGTCTCTCTCTTACAATCATCGTTCGACAGTCATCCATATTGAACGTATTAGCTTGCTCATAATCATTTCTATATGTATATCAGTTTCATATCTACATTTATACATCTACATATATATATATATATATATATATATATATGTATGTATGTATGTATGTATAATATATCAAATGAATGATAAAAGAGACGTATTATCTCTGGAATTATTGAAAAAAAAAAGAAAGAAAGAGAAAAAACCGTGGATTCACGATCTCGAACTTTAATCTGTTCCTGATTTAAATAAACACGACACCCAACCAAACCGTAAACCATCGACAAGGACTCCGGCAATGGTTTCATTTTTAACGTGTTAACCCATCTTACGTTCGATATAATTTTTTATTTGTTTTTTTTTTTTCAATGAACCGCGAACCCTCTCTCTCTCTTTCTCTCTCTCTCTCTCTCTCTCTCTCTCTCTCTCTCTCTCTCTCTCTCTATTTCTAATTTTTTTGTTTTCCATCGGAGGATCGATCCCCTACGAAGAATGTAAACAAATTTAAACAAGTTTCTCCTTTTTCGAAAACATTAACGTTCAATTAATACTATCGAATCAAACATGCTTTTCTTCGAGCATTCTACTTATCTATTTATCTATTTATCTCGTTCGTTCGTTCGTTTGTTCGTTCGTTTAGATTGCGTGGTGCACAAGCTTTTACGTAAGACGTTTCGCCATGCTCCTCGTACGCGGGCGCGCGCGCGCGCACACAAGTGTGACAGAGGAGAAGAAAAAAGAAGAAGAAGCAGACTAAGAACGTGGTCGAGGTGTTGAAGAGAGAGAGAGAGGAACACTGTGGTGAAGGGTGGATACAGAACACCGTAATCGGCAAACTTTCACCTCGAAATCGATCTCTTCCCCTGTCCGCGTACCCCTACTACCACTGCATAGGTCCACCCTATCCCTCCCCTGCTCGCCCTTTCCATCGGGGAAGAAAATCGTAGTAGCTCGTTATTTTAATGCGTGTTTCTTCGTTAATTTCATTCGCCCTTCCGTGAGCAGGACGTTCACGGGAGAATAACGCCGCACGTGATGAATACTACGCGAGATCATTCGAGGAAACGGGAGGGGGATGAAAAGAAGGAGAAGGAGGAGGAGGAAGAAGAAAGGTGTTTTGGGGACATCAATTAGGGTTATAGGGTAGTGGGTAACGTCGAAATAGGTGATGGAAGGTCTCGTTTTGGTTCTAAGAAAAAAAAAAAAAGAAAAAGAACAAAAAAGGAAAAGAGAAGTACTAAAAAAATTATATATATATATATATATATATATATATATATATTTATACATATTCACACACACACACACACACAAGAACACAGATGGACCGTGGAGGAGTCTATTAATAGTAAGAGAGTGATGGGACAGGGACGTGTGGAGGGTAATGTATCGCCGTTCTTCCTCTCGCGAGAAAACAAATATATAAATAAAGAAAAAAAAGAAATATAATGAAACGAAACGAAACGAAATTATATTGAAATGAAGAAAGAAAGAATGAAAGAAACCGTTTTGACCGAGAACACTAATATACATACATACATACATACATACATACATACATACATACATACATACATATATATATATATATATTTACGCTTGGATCTCCATAGATTTTTCTCGCGCCACCCCGTAGATCGTAACGTCCGTGTGCCTCTCTCTACACGCGTGGTGGTAGATTGAGGAAGAGACAACGGGTGACATTCACCACGCACGCGGCACGGATCGACGCGGCTTGTACGCGCCGACACACGGGAGCCCCGGTTTGTTTTGGTTTCTCGGCCGTTACCCCCTGGATCACTTCACCTATCACCGCCAGAGAAAAATAGCACGGTGTTCTCTTTATTTCTTTCTTACTTTCTCTTTCTCTCTCAATCTCTCTCTCTCTTTCTCTCTCTCTCTTTCTCTCTCTCTCTCTCTCTCTCTCTCTCTCTCTCTCTTTCTCTCTCTCTCTCTCTCTCTCTCTCTCTCTCTTTCTTTTTTTTTCTTTTTTTCTTTTCTCTTATTTTCGCAAAAACCACAAGTCCAGTAGCGTGCAAAAACATTGATTCACCGATCGGCGAAAGGGATAAAAATATAACAACGGGCCAGGGATCGATTTTGTCATTATATGTTTCGCGAATAGCTATTTCCATATGTCGTATGGAATTTTTGCCATAGAATATTTCGGCCCTTCTATCTCTCACTCTTCTCTTCTCTTTTCTTTTTTTCTCTTCCTTCTTCTTTTATTCTCTTTTCCACTTACCGAAGGAACTTTCTTTAACGAGTTAATGAAAGAAACGTTGGCTCGAGTCGAACCTCCTTTCGTCTTTAAGAAGAAGAAAAAGAAGAGAAAGAAAGAAAAATGAAGAGATAAGTAACAAAAAAAAAATAATAAAATTTTTTGGACCCTCTCCCCCACACCACTCCTCTCTCTCTCTCTCTC
>CAKKNJ020000177.1:355000-380000 GCA_918808275.2 Dolichovespula sylvestris
GAACCGGCGTGTCAACGACGACGTGACAAAGCTGCGAAGAGCGGAGCACCACGTTGCCGTTTCTGTTGCTGTTGCTGAATTAATCGTTGTCACGCTTAAGTAGCCCACTCGTTCTCGACCGATGATCTGCTCGTGCATACCCCAGCTGATTTGCCGTTGAGCAAGTGTATTGCCACGGATAGTAAGCATTGATTGGTTAAGACGAAGAGAGAAAGAGAGAGAAAAACGTTGAGGAAAAAAAAGAGAAAGAAAGAAAGAAAAGAAAAGAAAAGAAAAAGAAGAGGAAAAGAAGAATAAGAAAGAAAAATAAAACATGAGTAACGTCGAGCGAAAGGATACGGGTTGAATTAATATTCATAACGTTGGTGTTTGACTTCGAAAAATTACAATTTTCTTGGTTTTTTTTTATTTTTTATTTTTTTTTTCTTATTACACCCGTGCACGCATCCAACACGTGCAATAATTTGCCAAAAAGTTTCCTCGAGACCGTTGAAATATTTTCCATCTCTTTTTTATTTTTTTATTTATTTCCTTTTTCTTCACTTTTTCCCCTCCTCCTCCGTTGTAAAAATTATCGTTGACATTACGTACTGCCGTAAAAATGGTCGCCCGTCGGTGATCGAGAGCGTTCATGAGCATGCGACATGTTTTTCGCGCGGTGTCTCTATTTTTGAAAAGATACAAAAATGAAAATAAAATAATACTATATCTATTTTTATTTGTTCTCGTCCTCCTTCTTCGTCTTCTTCTTTTTCTTCTCGCGAGAGATCAAATTCTACTAAGCAAGTCTATTATTATGGTAGTACGAGTTACAAGATAAGTGTTCCCCTGCGCAACCACGAACGTCCTTGAGTGTGCGTGTGTGTGCGTATATGCATATTTATATGCGTGTACATGTATATTTGTATGTACGTATAATAATGTAACGTATGTAGATATTACATACAAAGTTCATGTACTCGTTGGCAATGAATCGAAATCTCCTCGGGTCTATTCGTATATACCAACCACCCTTCCTACTTTCTTGAAACGCGCGTCATCACACACTCGCGCGCGCTCACACATACATACACCAGAAAAGGTTTACGTTGGTCGGTCGGTCTACTTCGTTATCGAGTTGGCGTTTAAATGTCCCCATAAACGTTTCTTTCTTTCTTTTCTTTTCCTCTCTTTCTTTTTCCCCTTTCTTTCTATTATTTAGTTATTTATTTATTTATTGATTTTATATTCGTATTCGTTTTCGTTTTCACTTTCGTTTTAGCTTTCGTTTTCGTTTCCGTCTTTGGTTTAGTTTCTTTATTCTTTATAACTCGCGATCAATTCCATCGCAACACGGCTCTAGATATTCTTTTCAAGAATAATCTCTTTTTTCAATCTGTTTATACTTACGTACGTACCGTACGTGTTATACGTCCTATGTAATATTTCTAATTTAACGCTTTCTCCTCATTCGACCTTCAACATACGCTTCACCTTTTTAAAAGATTTTTTTCTGTTTCTCTCTCTCTCTCTCTCTCTCTCTCTCTCTCTCTCTCTCTCTCTCTCTTATATATATATTGTGTGGTATATGATAAATTATATACAGTTAATACGCATACGCAAAATGGGTCATATACGACGTGCAATAATTAATTAATTAATTAATTAAAAGAATGATCTGACAAAAAAGAAAAAGAAAAACCAAAAGGATATGTTTCAAATTATATATATACAATTTCTACAACGCGTATCGTAATATATATCGCATTAAATAATGAATGATAAATTTGGAAAATATTATCAAACGAAGGAAGATATGTATTATATGTTATTATATATATATATATATATATATATATATATATATATGTATCACGTTATAATGATTTATTACTTGACATAATATTAAAACAAACGATTAGCATGGGAGTTATCATAAACACGAGATACGCTTATGTATGTATATATGTAAGTACATATGTACGTGCGTGTATGTATATATGTACGTACGTGTATGTAGCACACGTGCTATCACAGATACACATGTACGAACTATCAGCTGATCGAATAACGAGTCTTTTAGCAGAGACAACGAGTAACGCAAAAAAGGGTGAGTTTCGAGTCGGTGTGTATGTTTTGCTACGAGTCAGCTGTTGAAAAATAAATATAAAAATAAAAGGAAGAAGAAGAAGAAGGAGATTATAGGATCCCCGTTAAAAGAAGACGCAACCCAGACATATATGTTACTCACTCTTCCGGCACTGTCATTTTGCCAATGTTCCTTCAGATGAACGTGATCGAGAAATATCGTCGAACCAGCCGTTTGCAGGAGCCGTGCAGATTCGATGAAACGAAACCTCTCTCTCTCTCTCTCTCTCTCTCTCTCTCTCTCTCTCTCTCTCACTATCTCCCTCCGGCAACTCCTACAGCTCTCCTCGCAGCACACCTTGCCATCCGAGGTAAAAGTTAGAGAGAGTGAGAGTCACGGAGCGGTGTATCTCGTTCAAATCTTTGCGTTCCACTTCTTCTTTTTTTCTCAATTCACCGCCATTAAACTTCGCGATTGAAACAATATCGCAACGAAATTATATATCCACTCTCTTTCTCTCGAAACTTCATTCATACGAATATCACGGTTTCGTTGCACAGTTCCACCGTCTTTTGGAGATCAAATTTTTGTTCCTTTTTAAATCGCGTACGAGAAAAATTCTCGACAAAAATTCGATTTTCGATTTACTCACACATCTCTCCAAGAAAAAAAAATAAACGAAAATAATAACAAAAAAAAAACTGATATCTCCGCGCGTCAGAAGATACAGAAAAGAGAAGTGGGTGGTGAAAAAAGAAGAAATCAAAAGAAGCAAATTTAACGATCGAATCAAAAACAATGCAGAAAAGAGAGAGAGAGAGAGAGAGAGAGAGAGAGAGAGAGAGAGAAGCATACATCATTTCAACACAACAGAGAAAGAAAGAGAGAAAACTACATAACATAGCAGGAGACCTCGAGAGGTACTAAACGTTCTCAATCCGTAAGGCTTCTTCGTAACTTCATTATACATATGTACATATATGTATATATAATATATATATATATATATATATATATATTTATATATATATATATATATATATATATATATATGTATATATCAAAGAAATTTATATATCAAATAAATACGCGAGAAATGTGACCGAAGAGAACATGGAGTAGCAGTAGAAGGAAGAGGGTAAAAGAAGTAGAGGGAAGGTATATAAAACAAAAAGTTGGCTAACCCCAAAGGCGGAATAGCGCTCAATGTTAATCGTCGTGGTTTGTTGTAAACTATGACAGGGTTGCGGAGTGTCTGTCGTGGATGCATCGTGTACGGGATATACAATTTTGCCGATAGTGGACTCTAGAAAGAGAGAAAGAGAGAAAGAGAAAGAGTGAGTGAGAGAAAGTGAGAGAGAGAGAGAGAGAGAGAGAGAGAGAGAGAGAGAGAGAGAGAGAGAGAAAGAAATGACGACAGAAGTAAAGAGAACTCCGTGCTACTCTTCTCTGGTGGTGATTGGTGAGGAGAGGCTGGGGGTAACGAACGAGAAACCAAAACAAAGCGGGGTTCCCGTGTGTCGGCGCGTACGAGTCGCGTCGATCCGTGCGTGCCGTGTGCGTGGTGAAGGTCGCCCGTTGAGCCCTTCCTTAATCTACCACCACGCATGTAGAGAGAGGCACACGGACGTTACGATCTACGGGGTCGCGCGAGAAATATCTATGGAGATCCAAGCGTAAATATATACATATTTATTTATATTCGTGTTCTCGGTCAAAACGTTTTCTTTCATTCTTTCTTTCTTCACTTCAATATAATTTCGTTTCATTTTATTTCGTTTCATTTTACTTCTTTTTTTCCTTTATTTATTTATTTGTTTTCTCGCGAGAGGAAAAACGGCGATACACTACCCTCCTCACATCCCTGTCCCATCACTCGCTTACTCTTAATAGACCCCTACACGGTCCATCTGTGTTCTTGTGTGTGTCTGTGAATATGTATAAATATATATATATATATATATATATATATATATATATATACATATGTATCCATGTATACGTGTTTAGTAGGACGCTTACAAATACTTAGAAAAAATATTTTTTGCCAAACAATAAATTCATACATCTATATAAATACATCTACATGTGTTATACAAATTTCGAGAAACGATACTATTATATACACTATTATAGATACCATTATAGAGAGGTGGAGGGAATTCGAGGAGTCCGAGGTTTCATTGCCCCTTCGTGAGGGGGGTGGGGTGGAAGAGGAGAGGAAGCGGTGGTCTCTCATAAAGAAAAGTGTTAGGACACGATATTAGAAATAATTATTCCGTGAATTGTACTCTTTGTGAGTCGACACGGTGTAACTGCACGCGACGAACGAACGAACACAAACGAATACGTACGAACGTACAAACGAATAAACACGAGCATTCACGAATCTAGGAACGAACGAGTGTAACGAGCGAGCGCAGGCCAACACAAAGAAAGAGAAACATTACGCTCGGCGGGCGTGCAGTCAGGGCCACGGTGACCTTAACTTCGCTCCCTTGCTTCTCCCGGCACTCTTCATTACTTCTCTCTCACTCTCTCTCTCTCTCTCTCTCATAAATCTCAAAAATCTCAATACTAGTACGCATATATCTAGTATCTACAATTTTAGAATTTTATAATAAATGTAAAAGGTACTTTTCAAGAAGAAAAATAGAAAAAGAGGAGAGAGGGAAAGAGAGAGAGAGAGAGAGAGAGAGAGAGAGAAAGAGAGAAAAGAAAAAGAAAAAGGAACGAAAAGTAACGCGCGAAAAGGCGGATGGCGACAAAATATATACTTTTTTTCTCTCACCCCCTTCTTCATACTCGCCAGACGTGTGATCATTCGCTAGATACGTGATCGGTCGGCGGTGGAGTCATCGATGGGAAGGGGGGTGAAGAGGGGGCGGAAGGTAGTCGGGCAGGAGTTAGGAAGTGGTTGGCGTGGCAAAGGAAAGCGTGCATCGAAGGAGGCAACGACTACGTCGGCGAATCCAAGGATTACGTCACTGGCGACAGGTTTATCGCGCACGCGCTCGTGCATCTTCGGCTGCGTACGTAACAGGGTCGATCACAGATAGCCTCGGCTCCCCCACACACCTTTACCCCAATTATCATCGTAGTCGTCATCACGTTCGGGTGCTTACGTTAGTTAGTTATTTCTTTCATCTTATACCACTATAAAGATATAGAACATAACTAATACAGATACATACATAACTATTTATTTACCGGATTAGTTATGTTATATATCTGTATAACGGGCATAGATATACGTATATATATATATATATATATATATATATATATATATATATATATATATATTCGTATATTTCGCGAGTATCTATTATTAGTAGGTAACACGAGTAACACTACGAGAAATTGTGCAATCATCGAAGAAAATATTGGTATTTTTCGTTTACCGACTAGTACACCCTTCTTATATAGGATTGTTCATTTGTAAGTAACATAACTCGATGGAAGTAACTCGAGTCTTAAATTCTTGATCTCTCTATCTCTCTCTCTCTCTCTCTCTCTCTCTCTCTCTCTCTCTCTCTCTCTCTCTCTATCTCACTCTGTTTACTCCTCCCTTCTTCCTTCTAGTAAAATTTTTGGACGCAAGAAAAGTTGACGTATATATCCATACATATCCATATATATCCATACACACATACATACATACATACATACATATATACGTACGTACATACATACATACATACATACATACATATGTACGTACTTACGTACATACAAACATACATTTATACATAAATGTCATATGTACGAACGAAGGAAGAGACTTGTAGAGAAAGGAATTGGAGAGGAGAGAGAGAGAGAGAGAGAGAGAGAGAGAGAGAAAGAGAGACAGAGAAAAGAAAAAGAACAAGGAACGAGAAGGAACACGCGAAAAGGTGGTTTACGACAAAATATTTCTTTTTTTTTATCTCATCTCCTTTGTGCTCGCCAGACGTGAGATCACTCGATAGATACGTTGATCGGTCACGAAGGCGACGTCGGCGGGCAGGGCGAGGGGGAAGAGAGGGCGGAAGGAAGTAGGGTTTTGTGTTATGAAGTGGTTGATCGGGCAGAGGATAACGTGCATCGAAGGGGTAACGGCTACGTCGGTGAATCCAAGGATTACGTCACTGGTGTACTGTTACGCGACATGTGTAACGCGCACGCGCTCGTGCATCTTCGGCAACGTACGTAACAGGGCCGACCAAAGATACACTCGGGTCATCCCCCACACACCATTACCACCATCATCATCGTCGTCATCATCACGTTCGGATGCTTACATTAGAGATATATAACATAACTAATACGGATACATACAAAACTGTTTATTTACCGTATTAGTTATGTTTTAAACATATGTATAACGGACATAGATATACATATATATATATATATATCTATGCGTACGTTAAATATGAATCTTTCGATAGGGAGAGTATGCACATGTATGATAGACATATATTATCAAAAGATAAATTAAGAGAAATAGACAATATATATATATATATATATATATATATATATATATATATATATATAAATGAAGAAAATAGACTAATGTTAAAAGTAATGTTGTGAAACAGTGAAACATTTCGTAATTTCATTTTATCGAGTAGATATCGGCATGGTGATACGACGACGAAAAATAGGGTCGATGGTAAACGTATGGTAGTAGTGGAAGAAGAAGAGGAAGAAGAAAAAGAGGTGGCGATGTGTGGCCGTTCACGGTGGAGGGGATTGTTGGAGCAGAGTGGGCTGTGGCGCGGCGGCAAGGAGGGGGAAATGAAACGGAGATGGCGCACGCCCATGGGTTTCGACCGCCACCTGTGGCTTTGTGCCGAGCCATCACGAGGCTTTTACGAACGCGCCGCCCACCGTGGGTGTAGCGGTGGTGTGCTGCCGGTAAACGCGAGAACACAAGAGAGATAGCTTGACAGTCCGCGTTTTAACGTTCGATGTCGCGTGAGGTGATTATTATCGACGTTTTTTTTTCATTATCTTCTCTCTCTCTCTCTCTCTCTCTCTCTCTCTCTCTCTTTCTCTCTCTAATTTTTTCTTTTTCCATCAGAGGATCGATCGCCGACAAAGAATGTAAAAAATTTTTAAACAAGCGTCTCCTTTTTCGAAAAAAAATTAACGTTCAATTGATACTATCGAATTAAACATGCTTTTCATCGAGCATCCTACTTATCTACCTATCTATATATCTATCTATCTCGCGCGCGCACTAGTGGGACGGAGGAGAAGGAGAAGAAGCAGAAGAAGCAGCCGAAGAACGGTGTCGAGGGGAGTAGGAGAGAGAGATGGAAGACCGTGGTGAGGGGAGGATACAAAGCACACTAATCGGCTAACTTTCTCATAGAAATCGATCTCTTCCTCTGTCCCCGCACTCCTACTACGATCACCAGGATCCACCCTACCCCTCCCCCACTCCCCCGTTCCAAAGGGGAAGAAAATTGTAGTAGCTCGTTATTTTAATGTGTGTTTTTTTGTTAATTTCACTCGTGATGAATACTACGCGATATCTTTCGAGGAAGCGGTAGGGGAATGATAAGAAAGAGGAGGCGGAGGAGGAAGAGGAAAGGTGTTGGGGGCACAATTAGGGTTATAGGGTCGTGGGTAACGGCGAGATAGGTGAGGGGAGGTCTCGTTTCGGTTCTAAGAAAAAAAAAAAAAGAAAAAGTACAGAAAAGGGAAAGAAGATACAAAAAAATATATATATATATATTTATATAAAAGAAGCAAAAGAGGGAGGGAGAGAGAGAGAAAGAGAGAGAGAAACAAAGGAGAAAAATCTCACGATCGATCGTAAAATGAAATTAATTGCCGGAGTCCTTCTCGATGGTTTACGGTTGGGTTGGGTATCGTGTTTATTTAAATCGGCAGAAGATTAAGTTCAAGATCGTGGATCTACGGTTTGTTCTCTTTCTTTCTTTTTTTTTTTTTTTAAATAATTCCAGAGATAATACGTCTCTTTTATCTTTCATTTTATATATTATACATACATACATACATATATGTATGTATGTATATAGATGTATAAATGTAGATATGAAACTGATATACATATAAAAATGATTATAAGCAAGCTAATACGTTCAATATGGGTGACTGTCGAACGATGATTGTAACGAGAAACCAGTGACCCCACCCAAGTAAGAAAGCAAGAAGCATGTAAGTAAGCAAGCAAGTAAGCAAGTAAGCAACAAGCAAGCAAGCAACGACGTAAACGACGTCGACACAACGACGACAACGAGAAGAAGAAGGAGAAGGAGTTAGAGTATGGCAAGAAAGATTACGAGGTGGGGGTGGAAAGGGCGGAGGAAGTAAAGAAGGTGGAGAAGGAGGTGGTAGAGGAGGTGGTAGAAGAAGATCGAAATCTGTGGTGGTTCGTTGCTCAACTTGGTTGAACCGAGGAGAACCGGCGTGTCTACGACGACGTTGCAAGACTTTGAAGAACGGAGCAGCACTTTGCCGTTGCTGTTGCTGTTGCTGCTGTTGTTGAATTAATCGTTGTCACGTTTAAGTAGCATGCTCGTTCTCGACCGATGATCGGCTCGTGCATACCCCAGCTGATTTGCCATTGGGCATGTGTATTGCCACGGATAGTAAGCATTGATTGGATACGACGAAGAGAGAGAGAGAGAGAGAGAGAGAGAGAGAGAGAGAGAGAGAGAGAGAGAGAGAGAGAGAATGAGTGAGAGAGAGAGAGAGAGAGAGAGAGAGTGAGAGAGAGAGAGAGAGAGAGAAAGAAATGAAGAAAGAAAGAAAGAAATAAACAGCACACCATGCTAATCTTCACTGGCGTGAATACGTGAGTAGAGGCAGGGGGTAACGGCCAAGAAACCAATCAAACTGATGATCCCGTGTGTCGGCGCGTACAAGCCACGTGGATCCGTGCCGCGTGCGTGGTGAAGGTCGCCCGTTGATCCTTCCTTAATCTACCACCACGTGTGTAGAGAGTGGCACACGGACGTTACGATCTACTGGGTGGCGCGAGAAAAACCTATAGAGGTCCAAGCGTAATATATATATATATATATATATATATATATATATATATATATATTCAATATCATTTCAATAATTCAATATAATTTCGTTTCGTTACGTTTCATTATCGTTTCGTTATCGTTTCGTTCTCGCGTTTCATCGCGAGAGGAAGAACCCTTCTCACGTCCGTGTCCCATCACTCTCTTACTCTTAATACTCCCCTCCGCCGTCCATCGCTTGTCGACTCATCTCTCTCTCTCTCTCTCCTCGTCGATCTTTTTATACCTCGACTGGAACGTTCGTATCGTTAAATTGCGTCAAAACAACACGAACGAAGCGCTCGTGCTTTAAAGCTCCTCGTAATGGTGGGGGTGGATAAGATAGGTAGATGGGTGGATGAATGGATGGATGGATGGATGGATAGATGCATAGATACGATTGAAATAAATTTAGAAAAAATATAGGAGTTTCGATGCGGATTATTATTCTTGTTGTAATCTAAGTTTCATTTATGATATATCTTCTATTTCATGCATATACAGTAAATGTATCTGTACGTATCTACACATGCGCGCGCGTTTGTGTATGGGGTGAACGAGTAAAATGTGTTAGAAACTGTTTGCATTGCAGCGATCGCGGTTATCTATTTGAATTTTTTTTTTTCTATTGAAAATAAATGCCTTCGAGAGAACAAATTTGATTGTACTTACTTGTTATGTTTGATAGAAGAAAATAAAGAAAAAAACAAACAAAAACAAATTAAAATGGAAAAAGAAAGAAATTACGATCGAATTAGCAGTCGAAAATTAGTCTTCCCGTTACGGAGTATTTTTTTTTTCTTTTTTTCTTTTTTTACGGGAAAACGTATATCATGAATGAAAACAACTATCTTCATGAATCCATCGAACAAATTATCGTTCAATCAATTACGTTGTAGTATGTTGCGCGCGTGTACGATAAAAACACATACGTCTGTACATATCCGTACATACGTTTCAAGGGTGTACCGAATGAAGCGTTAGACAAAATTATTTACGTTGCAACCATTCTATCCATACGTCGATTTGAATTTCGTTTCGTTCCTTCTTTCCACCTTTGTTAATATCAGATCTTTGATTTGTTTTATATCAAATCTTTTATTTTGTTCAATCCGATGGCGCTTTCTCGTTATGTTTGATTAAACGAAAGAGAAAAGAAAAAAAGAAAAAAGAAATAAAAGGAGAGAAAGAAAGAAAGTAAAAAAAAAAAAATAAAGAAAGATTCCGATTCGTAAAAAAGAAAACAAAATAGAAAGAAAGAAAGAAGGAAAAAAAGAAATATCTCGTAACATTTATTCACGAGGACGTATGGGGTTCGTTCGAACAATTTCTATTATATTCTATGATCGATCGATCGATCGCATGGCCTTGTCTTCGTTGTCACATGCATTAGAACACGATTGAGAAAAATAACGAAAGAAGGAAAGAAAGAAAGAAAGAAAAGGAGAAAGAGATGGATGGATGGATGGATGAATAGACAGATAGGTAAGTAGGTAAGTAGATAGGTGGATAAATAGATAGAAAAAGTGACATACACGTACTACAACACCTTCGTGTGTTTGTTTGTGCCTCGGGAACGCTCTTGATCACCGACGGGACGACCATTTTTACGGCCGTACTTAATTTCAACGATAATTTTTACAACGGAGAAGGAAGGGAAAAAAGAGAAGAAAAAAAAATAAATAAAAAAATAAAAAAGAGAAATAGAAAATATTTCTCGGGCTCGAGGAAACGTTTCGACAAATTATTGCACGTGTTGGTTGCGTACACGGGTGTAATAAGAAAAAAAAAAATAAAAAAAAAAACCAAGAAAATTGTAATTTTTCGAAGTCAAAGACCAACGTTATACATATTAATTCAACCCGTATCCTTTCGCTCGACGTTTCTCGTGTATTATCTTTCTTTCTTATTCTTCTTCTTTTCTTTTCTTTCTTTCTTTCTTTCTCTCTTTTTTCTCTACATTTTACTCTCTCTCTCTCTCTCTCTCTCTCTCTCTCTCTCTCTCTTTCTCTCTCTCTCTCACTCTCTCGTTTCCTGACCACGGAGCGATTCGATTTGAAAGTCCTTCAACATTACAGGCTCGCTATAATCACGAGAACATTGGAGTCACCTGTTACTCCATTCGTTCCGTTCGTTTTGATTACAGGTCAGAGAAGATATTGAACAAAGAAAAATGATTCGTGTGTACGTAAGATTTTGTCCTTCGCTCTATCTTTACGTTTTCGTATTTATTTGTATACAAAAAAAAAGAAAAAAAAAGGAAGAAAGAAAAGATCATTTATACCGTGA
Source organism: Dolichovespula sylvestris (assembly GCA_918808275.2). Taxonomy (NCBI): domain Eukaryota; kingdom Metazoa; phylum Arthropoda; class Insecta; order Hymenoptera; family Vespidae; genus Dolichovespula; species Dolichovespula sylvestris. Next base: position 366,392 of record CAKKNJ020000177.1, read on the forward strand.
GATTATTTTGTATATATATATATATATATATGATTATATGATTATTATATATATGATTATATATATATATATATATATATATATATATATGTATATATATATATATATATATTATACATATATACGAAACGTCGTCGGATACAATTTATAACGACAATACATCTGATAAGTTAATGTCCGTTCGTTGATGATCGAACTATCGATCGTAAATTCTCGACGAAGATAAAAGCGATAAGGGCAACGAATGTGTAACGAGTTTAACGATAACGATCCGTCGTCTCCGACAAACTCACGCTAAACATCGTGGCATCGTTCAGTTATCGCACGATTCGAGTTCTCCCTTTTGAATTTTTAACCCCTAAATTCCACTACGGCCGGTGACACCACAGCAATGGTTCGCTGTTTGTTACTGGTCTGACTTAGTCTAGCCTAGCCCTAGCCTAGCCTAAGGTCTTTCGAGACGTACCTTTTTTTTCACGTAAATTTAACACGCACGATCATTCATTTAATTCCTTCGTTCGTTCGTTCGTTCGTTCGTTCTACGACTAGTCAGTCAGCCAGACCCCGTCCTTCGCAAATGGGTTGGTTGTGTGCATCGTTCCTGGATCAATAGCACGTGACAGTCGTCGTGACCGGCGCTTCCGCACCGTGTTGCGTTCTCACTCTCTCTCTCTCTCTCTCTCTCTCTCACTCTCTCTCTCTCTCTCTCTCTCTCTCTCTCTCTCTCTCTCTCTCTCTCTCTCTGTAATAGCTATAGTATTCTCTTGAAGCACCATCGCGACGACAATAGACTCGATATTCAGAGGGAGAACATTACTCGAGATTGTAACGAGCGAGCACGATCGCGTTGTATAGGAAGTTAGGACTTCTCTAAAGCACGGTCCTCTTCATTGATATGTGTATATGTATTTGGACACACGTTGTGCTTACTATATATATAAATTATATATAGTAATATCGAAATATCTATAACGTGCGTTATACATTATTATAGACATATCCTTATCATATATATATATATATATATATATATATATATATATATATATATGTATGTATAACGTATACTTTGATGAATACAATCACATGTATATTAATACGTGATTTGTACCTTAGTACTTTGTAACATGTAACACGCACGTTTAGTAAAAACAAGTAGAATTGTATTATTTATACGTATATACATATAAATACGCACATCCATCCATATATACATATTCTATGTACGGATACGTATGAGTGTAGAGTGTGTTGGGAACGATACGTGGGACAGTGGGGGAAGTATGGTGGGGAGATGGGGTTAGATCCGTAGCTCTCTGGCTTGAGTCGAGCCTCGCGTTAGTTGACTTTCGCTCCTCGAAACGCGTCGACGCGTCGCGTTTCCTTCTTCTCCTCGACGACGCCAGTAGCGCAACCTTCCCTCCCTCGTCTGGTCATCATTGTCGTTATCGTTATCGTCGTCGTCGTCGTCGTCGTCGTTGTCATTGTCATTGTCATTGTCATTGTCGTTGTTAAACGATTCCTCTGTATTAAATTACTCCCATCGTTACTCTCCACTCTTAGATGTTTTATTTTTATTTTACACGCATATAAATATGCATATACGCATATATATATATATATATATATATATATATATACACATATATATGTAATTTACGTATATTATATATAATATATGTATGTGTGTATTTATGTATATATATAAGTATGTATGCATGTATGGAAGTATATAGCAGATATATATATAGACACATGCAAATAAATGCGTTTTACGCGACGGGGCCTCAGTCACCACCGTGGTGGCTTGGGTCGTATCGTGCCACGTCTTATGTAATAAGAAGGTGTTGCGTAAACTTCGATGTTCGACGTAATGTCACTGCATATTTCTGTGCGCACAGCAACAACGAGAAAATCAAACGAGAACATATAAGTAGGAGAGAGTGAGAGAGAGAGAGAGAGAGAGAGAGAGAGAGATACGAGCGTGATGGCACAGCGACCCCCTCGTTGTCCTAGGTCCTGACCGTCTTTCTTACGCGCGGCAAATCGAACTCTCGCAATTCCCTCTACTTCCCCTCCCCCCTACACCTCCGCGCCATCAACCAAACCTCTACCTCTTCCACCACAAACCTTCTCCTCCTTCTCTATCTCTTTCTCCTCCACCTCCTCCACCGCTACTCCTCACTTTCTTCCTGTTACGTTGAATCGTATCGCACACGATTGTAATAATAACTAACAATCGATCGAATAATAATAATGAGGATGATGATAATAATAATAATAATAATTAATAATAATAATAATAATAATTAATAATAATAATAATAACAATTAATAATAATAATAATAATAATTAATAATAATAATAATAATAATTAATAATAATAATAATAATAACAATATCGATTTGATGAAAAGCTCCGATAGATAAGAAGGAGAGGAAGAAAAAAATAATGTCTCGTTAGAAATGAGTGTGTCCTTAACGACATCGACGCATTATTTCTTTTGGCCCCACTATTTTGTTCTCCTTTGCTTTAGTCCCTTTCTTCTTTCTGCCTTTTTTTTCTTGTACTTTTTTTTTGTCAGACATAACGAGACTCGTACGAAGAGAAGAGATTTTTTTAAAAATGAATCATATCTCGGTTAAGGGATGTGGATAATAATGACAAATAATAAACATCGAAAAGAGAAAATCGTTCGATCAATAAATATAAAAGACGACATTATACAGTCCGTTTAACGTATATACCGACATCGTTTACGACTTATACAACGAATCAAGGACACGATTGTTAATTAACGTTCTTTCTAATAACAAAACTAATCCGTAAGGACGTACGCCTCTCGATTTCGAATAACGTTCGTTTCTAACTTTTTGAACGAAAAGAGAAGGGGAAGGGGAAGGAGAAATGGAAAAAGAAGAAAAGAAAAAACAGGGGAAAAAAAATACCTACATCGACTTATAGACCATGGTGAAAGTTTCGATAACCGATAAATGCATTTATCGAAAAAATAAAAATTTCACGTCCTATAGACCGAACGCCTGGTTTCATTTTTAACGTTAATCCTTCTTACGTTCGATATAATTTTTTATTTGTTTTTTTTTCTTTTTTTTTCAATGAAACGCGCACCCTCTCTCTCTCTCTCTCTCTCTCTCTAATTTTTTTCTTTTTCCATCGGAGGATCGATCCCCCACGAAGAATGTAAAAAATTTTTAAACAAGCTTCTCCGTTTTCGAAAACATTAACGTTCAATTGATACTATCGAATCAAACATGCTTTTCTTCGAGCATCCTACTTATCTATTTATCTATCTATCTCGTTCGTTCGTTCGTTCGTTCGTTCGTTCGTTCGTTTAGATTGCGTGGTGCACAAGCTTTTACGTAAGAAGTTTCGCCATGCTCCTCGTACGCGGGCGCGCGCGCGCGCGCACAAGTGTGACAGAGGAGAAGAAGAACGTGGTCGAGGGGAGGAGTAGAGATATATGGAACACCGAGGTGAAGGGAGGATACAAAACACCATTATCGGCTAACTTTCTCCATGAAATCGATCTCTCCCCCTGACCCCGCACTCATACTACTACCACCTAGGTCCACCCTATCCCTCCCCTACTCCACCTTTCCAACGGGGAAGAAGATCGTAGTAGCTCGTTATTTTAATGCGTTTCCTCGTTAATTTCATTCACCCCTCCGTGAGAAGGACGTTCGCGAGAGAATAATTATAAGTCGATTGCTTGTCGTTCGTTATTGGTTACACTTGGTTTCTTATCGTTGGTTAAGAATACTCGACGTACGTGATAAATACTACGCGAGATCTTTCCATGAAATGGGATGGGGAAGGTAAGAAGGAGGAGGAGGAGGAAGAGGAAAGGTCTTGGGAAGCATCAATTAGGGTTATAGGATTGTGGGTAACGGCGTGATAGATGACAAAGGTCTCGTCTTGGTTCTAAGAAAAAAAAGAGAACAAAAAAGGAAGAGATAATACGAATATATATATATATATATATATATATATATATATATATATATATATAAAAGAAGCAAAAGAGAGAGAGAGAGAGAGAAAGAGAGAGAGAGAGAGAGAGAGAGAGAGAGAAAGAAATGAAGAAAGAAAGAAAGAAAGAAACAGCACAACATGCTAATCTTCTCTGGCGGGGATCGGTGAGGAGAGGCAGGGGGTAACGGCCAAGAAACCAAACAAACCGGTGATCCTGTGTCGGCGCGTACGAGCCGCGTCGATCTGTGCCGCGTGCGTGGTGAAGGTCGCCCGTGACCCTTCCTGAATACTACCACCACGCGTGTACAGAGTGGCACACAGACGTTACGATCTGCCCAGTAGCGCGAGAAAAATCTATGGAGATCAAAGCGTAAATATATATATATATATATATATATATATATATATATATATATATATATATGTATATTAGTGTTCTCGGTCAAAACGGTTTCTTTCATTCTTTTTTTCTTCATTTCAATATAATTTCATTTCGTTTCGTTTCATTATATTTCTTTTTTTTCTTTATTTATTTATTTGTTTTCTCGCGAGAGGAAGAACGGCGATACACAACCCTCCACACGTCCCTGTCCCACCAATCTATTACTCTTAATAGACTCCACCGTGGTCCATCTGTGTTCTTGTGTGTGTGTGTGAATATGTACAAATATATATATATATACACATATGTATCAATGATACGTGTTTCGTAGGACGCTTACAAATAATACTTAGAAAAAATCTTTTTTGCCAAACAATAAATTCATACATCTATATACATATGTCTACATGTGTTGTACAAGTTTGGAGAAACGATACCATTATATACACCATTATAGATACCATTATAGAGAGGTGGAGGGAATTCGAGGAGTCCGAGGTTTCATCACCCCTTCGAGAGGGGGTGGGGTGGAAGAGGAGAGGAAACGGCGGTCGTTCATAAGGAAAAGTGTTAGGACGCGATATTAGAAATAATTATTCCGTGAATTGTACTCTTCGTGAGTCGACACGGTGTAACTGCACGCGACGAACGAACGAACACAAACGAATACGTACGAGCGTACAAACGAATACACACGAGCATTCACGAATCTAGGAACGAACGAGTGTAAACGAGCGAGCGCAGGCCAACACAAAGAAAGAGAAACGTTACGCTCGGCGGGCGTGCAGTCAGGGCCACGGTGACCTTAACTACGCTCCTCTTCCTTCTCCCTGCACTCTTCGCTACTTCTCACTCTCTCACTCTCTCTCGCTCTATCTCTCTCTCTCTCTCTCTCTCTCTCTCTCTCTCTCTCATAAATCTCAAAAATCTCAATACTAGTACGCATATATCTAGTATCTACAATTTTAGAATTTTATAATAAATGTGAAAGGTACTTTTCAAGAAGAAAAATAGAAAAAGAGGAGAGAGGGAGAGAGAGAGAGAGAGAGAGAGAGAAGATAATGAAAAAAAAACGTCGATAATAATCACCTCACGCGACATCGAACGTTAAAACGCGGACTGTCAAGCTATCTCTCTTGTGTTCTCGCGTTTACCGGCAGCACACCACCGCTACTCCCACGGTGGGCGGCGCGTTCGTAAAAGCCTCGTGATGGCTCGGCACAAAGCCACAGGTGGCGGTCGAAACCCATGGGCGTGCGCCATCTCCGTTTCATTTCCCCCTCCTTGCCGCCGCGCCACAGCCCACTCTGCTCCAACAATCCCCTCCGCCGTGAACGGCCACGCATCGCCACCTCTTTTTCTTCTTCCTCTTCTTCTTCCACTACTACCATACGTTTACCATCGACCCTATTTTTCGTCGTCGTATCACCATGCCGATATCTACTCGATAAAATGAAATTACGAAATGTTTCACTGTTTCACAACATTACTTTTAACATTAGTCTATTTTCTTCATTTATATATATATATATATATATATATATATATATATATATATATATATATTGTCTATTTCTCTTAATTTATCTTTTGATAATATATGTCTATCATACATGTGCATACTCTCCCTATCGAAAGATTTATATTTAACGTACGCATCGATATATATATATATATATATATATATATATATATATATATATATGTATATCTATGTCCGTTATACATATATATAAAACATAACTAATACGGTAAATAAACAGTTTTGTATGTATCCGTATTAGTTATGTTATATATCTCTATAGTGGTATAAGGTGAAAGAAATAACTAATGTAAGCATCCGAACGTGATGATGACGACGATGATGATGGTGGTAATGGTGTGCGGGGGATGACCCGAGTGTATCTTTGGTCGGCCCTGTTACGTACGTTGCCGAAGATGCACGAGCGCGTGCGCGTTACACATGTCGCGTAACAGTACACCAGTGACGTAATCCTTGGATTCACCGACGTAGCCGTTACCCCTTCGATGCACGTTATCCTCTGCCCGATCAACCACTTCATAACACAAAACCCTACTTCCTTCCGCCCCCTCTTCCCCCTAACCCTGCCCGCCGACTCCACCTTCGCGACCGATCAACGTATCTATCGAATGATCTCACGTCTGGCGAGCACAAAGGAGATGAGATAAAAAAAAAGAAATATTTTGTCGTAAACCACCTTTTCGCGTGTTCCTTCTCGTTCCTTGTTCTTTTTCTTTTCTCTGTCTGTCTCTCTTTCTCTCTCTCTCTCTCTCTCTCTCTCTCTCTCTCTCTCTCTCTCTCTCTCTCCTCTCCAATTCCTTTCTCTACAAGTCTCTTCCTTCGTTCGTACATATGACATTTATGTATAAATGTATGTTTGTATGTACGTAAGTACGTACATATGTATGTATGTATGTATGTATGTACGTACGTATATATGTATGTATGTATGTATGTATGTGTGTATGGATATATATGGATATGTATGGATATATACGTCAACTTTTCTTGCGTCCAAAAATTTTACTAGAAGGAAGAAGGGAGGAGTAAACAGAGTGAGAGAGAGAGAGAGAGAGAGAGAGAGAGAGAGAGAGAGAGAGAGAGAGAGAGAGAGAGAGAGAGATAGAGAGATCAAGAATTTAAGACTCGAGTTACTTCCATCGAGTTATGTTACTTACAAATGAACAATCCTATATAAGAAGGGTGTACTAGTCGGTAAACGAAAAATACCAATATTTTCTTCGATGATTGCACAATTTCTCGTAGTGTTACTCGTGTTACCTACTAATAATAGATACTCGCGAAATATACGAATATATATATATATATATATATATATATATATATATATATATATATATATATATATATACGTATATCTATGCCCGTTATACAGATATATAACATAACTAATCCGGTAAATAAATAGTTATGTACGTATCCGTATTAGTTATGTTCTATATCTTTATAGTGGTATAAGATGAAAGAAATAACTAACTAACGTAAGCACCCGAACGTGATGATGACGACGATGATAGCGGTGGTAATGGTGTGTGGAGGAGGGGACCCGAGGCTATCTGTGATCGGTCCTGTTACGTACGCGGCCGAAGATGCACGAGCGCGTGCGCGATACACCTGTCGCCAGTGACGTAATCCTTGGATTCACCGACGTAGTCGTTGCCCCCTTCGATGCACGTAGACATTGCCCTCCATTTACTTTGCTTTGCCTTGCCTTACCTTCCTTCGCGTTTGCCTTGCTCGACCGTTCATTCCACGCAACTTGAGTCTTCGTGCTCTCTCTCTCTCTCTCTCTCTCTTTTGCTTCTTTTATATAAATATATATATATATATATATATATATATATATATATATATATTTTTTTTTTGTATCTTCTTTTCCTTTTTTGTACTTTTTTCTTTTTTTTTCTTAGAACCATAACGAGACCCTCCGTCACCTATCTCGCCGTTACCCACTACCCTATAACCCTAATTGATGCTCCCCAACACCTTTCCTCTTCCTCCTCCTCCTTCTTACCTTCTCTATCCCATTTCCTCGAAAGATCTCGCGTAGTATTTATCACGTGCAGCGAGTATTCTTCACCAACGATAAGAAACCGAGTGTAACCAATAACGAAAGACAAGAAATCGACTTTCTTATAATTACTCTCCCGCGAACGATCCTTCTCACCGAGGGGCGAATGATATTAACGAAGGAACACGCATTAAAATAACAAGCTACTACGATCTTCTTCCCCGTTGGAAAGAGGAGTAGGGCAGGGATAGGGTGGACCTAGGTGATGGTAGTAGGATTGCGGGGCGGGGGGGTGAGATCGATTTCGAGGTGAAAGTTAGCCGATTACGGTGTTCTGTATCCACCCCTCACCACGGTGTTCCCTCTCTCTCTCTTCAACACCTCGACCACGTTCTTCGTCTGCTTCTTCTTCTTCTTCTTCTCCTCTCTCACGCTTGTGTGCGCGCGCGCGCGCCCGCGTACGAGGAGCATGGCGAAACTTCTTACGTAAAAGCTTGTGCACTACGCAGACTAAACGAACGAACGAACGAACGAGATAGATAGATAAATAGATAAGTAGGATGCTCGAAGAAAAGCATGTTTGATTCGATAGTATCAATTGAACGTTAATGTTTTCGAAAACGGAGAATCTTGTTTAAACATTTTTTACATTCTTCGTGGGGGATCGATCCTCCGATGGAAAAAGAAAAAATTAGAGAGAGTGAGAGAGAGAGAGAGAGAGGGTGCGCGTTTCATTGAAAAAAATAAAAACAAATAAAAAATTATATCGAACGTAAGATGGGTTAACACGTTAAAAATGAAACCAGACGCTCGGTCTATCGAACGTGAAATTTTTATTTTTTCCATAAATGCATTTATCGGTTATCGAAACTTTCACCACGGTCTATAAGCCGACGTAGGTATTTTTTTGCCCCGGTTTTTTCTTTTTTTCCATTTCTCCATTCCCTTCCCCTTCTCTTTTCATTTAAAAAGTTAGAAACGAACGTTATTCGAAATCGAGAGGCGTACGTCCTTACGGATTAGTTTTGTTATTACAAAGAACGTTAATTAACAATCGTGTCGTTGGTTCATGGTATAAGTCGTAAACGATGTCTTGATATACGTTAAACGGATTCTAAAATGTCGTCTTTTATATTTATTGATCGAACGATTCTCTCTTTTCGATTTTTATTATTTGTCATTATTATCCACATCCCTTAACCGTGATATGACGCAATTTAAAAACATCTCTCCTCCGTATGAGTATCGTTCTGTCTGACAAAAAAAAAGTACAAGAAAAAAAAGGCAGAAAGTAGAAAGGGATAAAACTAAAGGAGAACAAAAAAGTGAGATTATTTTTGTCCTCCTCTTTTTCTTACCTATCGGAGCTTTTCGCCGAATCGATATTATAATTAATAATAATAATAATAATAATAATAATAATAATAATAATAATAATTTTTTTCCATTTTTTTTTGTTTTGTGCGAGGGAGGAGAAATGCATTTACGCACGATGTGCCAGGCTCCAATTTCTGGCCTACTGCCTATTATTATTATTGTTAATAATTATTATTATTATAATTATTATGAATAATTATTATAATTATCCATAATTAATATTGTTATTAATAATTATTATTTTCAATAATTATTATTATTATTATTATCAATAATTATTATTATTTTCAATAATTATTATTATTATCAATAATTATTATTATTTTCAATAATTATTATTATTATCAATAATTATTATTATCAATAATTATTATTAGATAGATAGATAGATTTTTTATTCTTCCCCTCAGTGTTTGAAGGCGTTTTTCCGAGGAGCGTACCCAAACCTCTTACAATCCTTTCACAATTTCCTCATCACTCCCCCTATCCTCCACACCTATGCCTATATTTACATCCACTTACATCTATCTAAAGCTACCTAATTAGCTATCAAATAAATTTATATATCAAATAAATACGCGAGAAATGTGACCGAAGAGGACATGGAGTAGGAGGAGAAGGAAGAGGGTAAAAGAAGTAGAGGGAAGGTATATGAAACAAAAAGTTGGCTAACCCCACATTCAGAGTAGCGCACAATGTTAATCGTCGTGATTTGTAAACTATGACAGGGTTGCCGAGAGTCGTTCGTGGATGCATCATGTACGGGGTATACAATGCTGCCGATAGTGGACTCGAGAAAGAGCGAAAGACTGAGTGAGAGAGAGAGAGAGAGAGAGAGAGAGAGAGAAAGAGAGAGAGAGAGAGAAAAGAAAAAGAAAAAGGAACGAAAAATAACGCGCGAAAAGACGGATGGCGACAAAATATATATTTTTTTTCTCGCACCCCCTTCTTCATGCTCGCCAGACGTGAGATCATTCGCTAAATACGTTGATCGGTCGGCAGTGGAGTCGTCGATGGGAAGGGGGATGAAGAGGGGGCGGAAGGTAGTCGGGTAGGAGCTAGGAAGTGGTTGGCGGGGCAGAGGAAAACGTGCATCGAAGGGGGCAACGACTACGTCGGTGAATCCATGGATTACGTCACTGGCGACAGGTGTAACGCGCTCGTGCATCTTCGGCTGCGTACGTAACAGGGTCGATCACAGATAGCCTCGGGTCCCATCCCCCACACACCATTACCGCCGCTATCATCGTCGTCGTCATCACGTTCGGGTTCTTACGTTAGTTAGTTATTTCTTTCATCTTATACCACTATAAAGATATAGAACATAACTAATACGGATACGTAAATAACTATTTATTTACCGGATTAGTTATGTTATATATCTGTATAACGGGCATAGATATACGTATATATAAATATATATATATATATATATATATATATATATATATATATATATGATGTATGTATGTGTCTATATATTTGTATGCTAGGATATTTTTGTCGTTTCTTTTCTACCTGGGTATAACCTCACTTTCTCTCTCTCTTTCTCTCTCACTCTCTCTCTCTCCCTTTCTCTCCTCTTTTTCTATTTTTCTTCTTGGAATATACCTTTCATATTTATTATAAAATTCTAAAATTGTAGATACTAGATATATGCGTACTAGTATTGAGATTTTTTTATTCATTAATTTCTTTCTCTTTTTTCATTCTTTTCTTTATTTTTTCAATTAATACTTATACGTAAATGTATATGTATACAACATATACATACATATATATAGTAGTAGTGAGTCGTTCATGGGTGAAGACATTTAGTTGGAATATCCGATACGTCAACGTTTCCAAGAAATTTCACGCACCTCTTATACATATGCGTAACCACGTGAAATTTTCTTCTTTTTTATTGTCGCGTGTATCTATTATTACACACGCGCGCGCACAGAGAGAGAGAGAGAGAGAGAGAGAGAGAGAGAGAGAGAGAGAGAAAGAGAGAGAGATCTATTTATTTGTATGTATTTGTATGTTGTATAAATGTATGAACGAAATATCTATAACGTGCGTTATACATTATTATACACATATCCTTATCATATATAACGTATACTTTGATGAATACAATCACATGTATATTAATACGTGATTTGTACATTAGTACTTTGTAACATGTAATACGCACGTTTAATAAAAACACGTAGAATTGTATTATTTATACGTATATACATATACATACGTACATCCATACATATATATATATATATATATATTCTATGTACAGGTACGTATGAGTGTAGAGTGTGTTGGGAACGATACGGTGGGACAATGGGGGAGGTATGGTGGGGAGATGGGGTTAGATCCGTAGCTTTCTAGCTCGGGTCGAGCCTCGCGTTAGTTGACTTTCGCTCCTCGAAACGCGTCGGCGCGTCGCGTTTCCTTCTTCTCCTCGACGACGCCAGTAGCGCAACCTTCCCTCCCTCGTCTGGTCATCATTGTCGTAATCGTTATCGTCGTCGTCGTTGTCGTCGTCGTCGTCGTTGTCATTGGCATTGTCATTGTTGTTGTTAAACGATTCCTCTGTATTAAATTACTCCCATCGTTACTCTCCATTCGTAGATGTTTTATTTTCTTTTTATCATTTATTTGTTCATTTTTTACTCTTTTTTCATTATTGTTTACGGTAACGACGAATCCTTTGCGCAGTTGTTCCCCTTTGACAAATCGATCGCGCTCGTCTTAGACGCCAACAATACATAACGACCGCGATGAGAAAAGGTCTTGCCATCAATAAACATTGAAATCCTTCAAAGAAGAAATAGTCGAAACGATTCCTTTTCTTCTCATCTTTTTTTTTTGCCTCCTCCCTCTTCCCTGTTTTCAATCGATGCGTCCATATCATACGCGTCGCCGGAATAATAATAATAATAATAATAATAATAATAATAATAATAATAATAATAATAATAATAATAATAATAATAATAATAATAATAATAATAATAATAATAATAATAATAATAATAATAATAATAATAATAATAATAATAATAATAATAATAATAATAATAATAATAATAATAATAATAATAATAATAATAATAATAATAATAATAATAATAATAATAATAATAATAATAATAATAATAATAATAATAATAATAATAATAATAATAATAATAATAATAATAATAATAATAATGATGATAATGATAATGATGATGACAATGATGATGATGCTGACGAGGGACGGAGAGAAAGAAAAGTGGCGAATAATACGACGTATCCTCGTTGTCATAAGGAAGAAGGATCACTGATCGAGCGATCAATATCATCGTCGTTTCGTGACAATGAGTCCTCGAGAAGCTTTTAACCGCATCCTATACGTCTAACTCGTTACGATGACGGCAACTCGCGAGAAGAGAAGAGAATAAGGGAGCAAATATTCATCGGGGGATATTCTCTCAACGAGAATAACTATCAACACCAACGACTTAGTCTCTCTCTCTCTCTCTCTCTCTCTCTCTCTCTCTTTCTCCTTCTTCTTCTTCTTTCTCTATCACTATCTCTCTTCTTTCTCGAAGAATCACGTCGTCCTAACTACCTCACCGATCTACGTGCCCGCCTTCATCTTGGAACTCGTATCTGCAACGACGATCCACGCTCGTTTGCACTCGCCTCTTACCACGACGCACATAAAATCACTTACACGTATTCTTCTTCTTATTATTATAATTCTTCTTCTTCTTCGTCGTATTCAAGGTCGTATATACTCCTGCTGCGTTAACCTACGGTAAATCCTTCTTCGGATATTCGACGAAACTCTTCTCTCTTTTCTTCGCGACTTTCCTCCTCTACGTCACTTGCTACTTTCCTTACGCGCGAACTCTGTTCGAGCGTTTAAAACGAAAAAAGAAATGAAAAGAAAAGAAAAAAAATAGAAAAAAATATTCACCGCACGGATTCGTAGTACACAGCTCTCTTTCACTTCCACGAGAGGGAGCACCTCTACGTCATACTCTCGCATATACTCTCCCATATACACAGAACGCGACGAACGAACGAACGAGCGAGCGCGCGAGCGAGAGAGAGAGAGAGAATATCGTCCGAACGATATCTTCGCGTGGAACGAAAAAAAGCAAAAGGTATCAACGAGATTCTACGAACTCCCACTTATTTGTTAACCTTAAACGATCTTCTCGACTTTCTCTCTCTCTCTCTCTCTCTCTTTCTCTCTCTCCCTCCCTCTCTCTGCCTCTTTTTCTTTTTACCTCAACTTAAAAACTCGTCACCGTGTAGTATTATCC
>CAKKNJ020000178.1:2500-55000 GCA_918808275.2 Dolichovespula sylvestris
CGATTCACACTCCCATTCTTCCCTTCCCCCGTTCTCCCTCGACCGCTCCTCCCCTCTCTTCTTTTCCAGCTCCCTCATCCACCACTCACCTTCCCCTCCTTGCTCCAACACCTCCCTCATTTTCCCCCACCAGCTTTCCCCATCCTCATTTATCCTACATTCTCCCAACACATGCTCCCACGTTTCCTCACCTTCCCCACACATCCTACACCTCCTCTTCTCCTCCGCCTCCCAGTACCTTGCCCCTCTCATCTCATTATTCATCCTAAATCTCACCACCCTCCTCCACCTACTCTCCCCCCATCCCTTCCTCAGATACCCAGGCACCTCTTCTCCTCTCACCACCTTATACCACCTATTATACCTCCCCCCTCTAATCCTTTCCTCTCTTTCCTCCCTCTGCAACTCCCTGTCCCTTTGTTCCTATCCATCATACACTCCCTGCCCCTCCCTTCTCCTTTCCTCCATTTCCTTTATATCACTGCCCCTCTCTTCCCAGAATTCCCTTCTCTCCTCTTCCCATCCCGATAACCCCTTTCTCTCCGCTATCCTCCTCTTCATTTCCTCCCAGCATTTTCTCGCCAGTACCCCACCCCTTCCCTCCTCCAATTTCCTCTCAAAATTCACCGCCCTTCTCCCAGTCCCTATCCTAAATTTGTCCTTTTTTATCTCCTCCCTTATCAAATAACCCGGAGTACACCAGTCTACCCCCAGTGTCTACCTTATCCACCTCTCCTGCATCGCTTCCACTTCCTTCCGCTCCCTCCACGCCCATATCTCCGCTCTATACTCCATCACCGTCCCTACCAATCTCTCATACAGCCATATTCTCCTCTCCCAATCCCCTGCAAACCTTCTTTTCCCTATTCCCCAAACCTGCCTAACCAATGCCCCCGCCTTCCTGATTCTTTCCCTCACATGCGCCTCCTGATTCCCATTCTTCTGCATTCTATACCCTAAGTATGAGAATTCCCTCACCTCCTCGATTCTCTTTCCCTTCCATCTCCACTTCACCTCCGCCATTCTCCCCCCCACCTTTCTGAATCTCATCACCTTCGTCTTCTCCACATTCACCTCCAGCTTTTTCTTGTCTAGGATACCCTCCATGTTCCCCAGCATGTGCACCATCCCCTCCTCGCTTTCCGCCAACAACACCATGTCGTCCGCATACGCCAAACAGAACACCTTCTCCTCCCCCAGCTTTATTCCCCCCCATCCACCTTTCCTTAGCTTCTCCTCTACATCCGCTATAACCAGGTTGAAGAGACACGGACTCAACGGACATCTCTGCCTCACCCCCCTCGCCGTCCAAAAACTCTCCCCTACTCTCCCCCCCACCCTCACCTTACTCCTCGTCTCCCTGTAAATCTCCTCTACCCTCCTCCTTAGTCCCTCCCTCACACCCCTTTCCCTCAACGCTTCGAACAGCACCTTCCTATCCACCGAGTCAAATGCCGCCTTTAGGTCCAGAAATGTAGCCACTACCCGCCCGCCCTTCCTTTCCAGCTGCCTATTCACTAAATAATTTATCACATAAATGTTGTCCATCACTCCCATTCCCTTTCTGAACCCTGTTTGACTCGGTGGTACCATCCCCTTCCTCTCTACCTCCTCTCTTAACCTTTCTGTCAACACCCCAACATATACCTTGTAAATCGTCGGCATTAGCGTAACCCCTCTATACTCTTCCACCCTATCTCCCGCCCCCTTTTTCACGATTGGCGTTATCACCCCTTCCTTCCACCCCTCTGGCCACCCCTCTCCTCTCCACACTCTACCACATACCTCCCATACCCACTCTACCACCCTTCCCCCACCATATTTCCATACCTCGCTGGGCACCCCATCCTCCCCCGCAGCTTTCCCCTCTTTCAATATACCTATCGCCCTCGTCACTTCTTCCCTACTTATCTCTGGCTCCTCATCCTCTTCCCTCCCTTCCTCGCTCCGTATTAACACTCTCCTCTCCACCCCTCCAAGCAACCTTATGAAATACTCCCTCCATTCTTTCAGCTCTATTCCTTCCTTCACCCCTTTGCCCCTTTTCATTTCCCTGTTTACTATTCTCCACACATCCTTTTCTGTCCTCGCCTCTTGCGCCTCCTTCACCCATCTCTCGTTCTCCCTTTCCTTCTTTTTTCCTGCATGTCCGCTTGTACTCCGCTCTCGCTTCTCTGTAACCTTCCCCTCCCTCCCCGCCCTTTCTCCACTTCCTCAACCTTCTCCTTGCTTCTCTCCTCTTCTCTTCACATTCTTCATCCCACCAGCCTTTCCTTTCCTTTCCCTTACTCTCCTTTGCCCCCTCCCTTAACTCCGTCCCTATCTGCCTAACTTTCCTCCCCAATTCTTCCTCTACTCCCCTATCCCCACTACATTCCCACTCTATCCTTTCTCTAATCCTTTCCCCACCTCTCTCCGACCATTTCGCAATCTTCTCGCCTCCCCCCTTATCCCTTCAGCTTTTCCTGTCCTCTTTCCCTTTCCATCCAGCGACACTAACAGCGGGTGATGGTCGGATTCCACGCTCTCCCCCACCTCCATCCTTACCACCCTTTCCCTAACCCTCGCCTCCCCTATTATGTAATCTATCACTGACTGCCCTCTCCCGCCGGTAGACGTGAACTCCCCTTCCCTATCCCCTTCTATATCCCATTCAGTATGCTCCATCCCACTTTTTCAATTCCCTCCACCAACTTTCTCCCCTCCCCATTAACCTTACCATCTTTCGACCTTCTTCCCCCCCCTCTCCTCCTCCCCTCCCCACCTTCCTCCACCTAGTGCCCCTGTCCTTGCATTAAAGTCCCCCCCTATCAGCGTCCATTGTTCTTCCTTCTGTTCCTCCATCCACTCCTTCAAGACTTCCAGCTTTCTCTCTGTATCTCCCTTCACATATACCCCCACTATTCTCCACTTCTCTTCGCCCCTCCTTACCTCTACTGCCAACACCCCTTCTTCTCTTTCCTCTGCCACCGACATCACCGTCACATCACTCTCCTCTTTGACCCCTATCAGAATCCCTCCCATTGGTCTCCCCTTTCTATTCTTTCTCTTCGCCAGCTGTTTCTCCCACCTATAACCCTTCGGCAACCTTCCTCTCACTCTGTCCCATCCCCTCTCGTCCACCCACGTTTCTACCAACACTATCACTTCCCACTTCCTTATTTCCTCCCAAAACTTGATCCCCTTGTTTCTTATCCCCGCCACGTTCCACAATCCTGCTTTCCATTTTCCTTCCCGATCTCCTGCCTTCCTACTTACCCGCACCTCACCCTCCTCGACTCCCCTCGCCTTAACCTTCCCCCTTTCCCTCACCCTTTGCCTCCTCCCCTCTTTTCCTTTCTCCTTTACCCCATCCCCCTCTATCCTCTATCCCTTCCCCCCACCCGTATATCTTCCCCCTTTCCCGTCGCTTCCTTCCCTGTCACCCCCTTCCAATCCTTTAGCCTCCCTTCCTCCTCGTCCCACCTCCACCACTTACCGTCTATCCTTATCTTCCCATATCCAATCCACACCCTACTACCCCTCCTTCTTTCCTCATCCGCAATTCTTTCTAACCTCCACTTCATCCTCCTCTCCTCCCACGTCAGATCATCTACTATTCTTACCTCCCTCTCAAAAAGACCTCTCCTTTTTTGCATTACCTGCCTTTTCTGCTCCCTGCTCCCCAGTCTCGCTAGCACCATCCCCTCTCCCACCCTCCCCTTTCTTCCTACCTTCCTAACCCATTCTATCGACGCTTCCACCCCAATATCCCTCATCACCCCCCTTACCTTCTCTCCCAGCTCCCCTTCACCACCCTCTAAATTTCGTATTACTATATTATTCCTCCTCTCCTCCCTTTCCTTCATCTCCATCTTTCTCCCTATACTGTTTATCTTCTCCGCTACCTCTCCTTCCTGCCCTTTGCGACCCTTCTCCTCCTTTCCCCCGTTCCCACCACTCCCCTTACTCTCATCCCCTCTTCCCCCTTCCCGATTACTTTCCCTTTTTTCCAGCCTCTCTATCCTCTCCACCATTCTCCTCTTCTCCTCTCTCCATTCCCTTCGTTCCGCCATCATTTCCAACCTCAACTTTTCCATTTCCTTCTCAAATCTTCCCTCACCTTTCTTAATTCTTCCTCCATTATTATGCCCCATCCCTCTATCTCTTGTTCCTCTCCTTCCTCCCGCGACCGCCCTAGTTTCCAACTCCTTTTCAAGACCCCTCTCTCGCCTCTTTCCATTTCTACCTCTCCCTGCCCTTCCTCTTCCTTTTTAAAAACTCATCCAAGCATCCCGTGCTACCTCTCCTCTCTTTCTTTAGCTCCTCCACCTTTCTTGGTCTTCCCACCTTCCTTTTTCCCTCCTCAGGCCCACTTTTTCTTTCTGTACCTAATCTATCCTCACACTCTACCACTACGCCAACCCCCTCCATCTCCACCAGATTCAACCCGTCATGCCACCTTATCCAACTACGTAACTGATCACGCTTTTCCTCTGTCCTTTGCGACCACAGCGCCACTCCTTTCCCGCCACCACACTCGATAGCTCTCTTCCGATTATCTTCTCTAAACCTAACCTCTTTAATCTTTTCCCGTCTATTTCCCACTAACAAAAACTTCCCGCCGCTCTCCCTTACGCTCCACTACACCGCCCCTATTCTCTCACCATCACTACAACAATTCCCTAGTTCCACTCTCCTCTTTTACCTCCTTTTTCCCCAAAATTTTGAACACACTCACTCACAACTGCCACTCACTCTCTCACCGGAACCGGAAGCCTAATAATAATAATAATAATGAAATAATAATAATAATAATAATAATAATAATAATAATAATAATAATAATAATAATAATAATAATAATAATAATAATAATAATAATAATAATAATAATAATAATAATAATAATAATAATAATAATAATAATAATAATAATAATAATAATAATAATAATAATAATAATAATAATAATAATAATAATAATAATAATAATAATAATAATAATAATAATAATAATAATAATAATAATAATAATAATAATAATAATAATAATAATAATAATAATAATAATAATAATAATAATAATAATAATAATAATAATAATAATAATAATAATAATAATAATAATAATAATAATAATAATAATAATAATAATAATAATAATAATAATAATAATAATAATAATAATAATAATAATAATAATAATAATAATAATAATAATAATAATAATAATAATAATAATAATAATAATAATAATAATAATAATAATAATAATAATAATAATAATAATAATAATAATAATAATAATAATAATAATAATAATAATAATAATAATAATAATAATAATAATAATAATAATAATAATAATAATAATAATAATAATAATAATAATAATAATAATAATAATAATAATAATAATAATAATAATAATAATAATAATAATAATAATAATAATAATAATAATAATAATAATAATAATAATAATAATAATAATAATAATAATAATAATAATAATAATAATAATAATAATAATAATAATAATAATAATAATAATAATAATAATAATAATAATAATAATAATAATAATAATAATAATAATAATAATAATAATAATAATAATAATAATAATAATAATAATAATAATAATAATAATAATAATAATAATAATAATAATAATAATAATAATAATAATAATAATAATAATAATAATAATAATAATAATAATAATAATAATAATAATAATAATAATAATAATAATAATAATAATAATAATAATAATAATAATAATAATAATAATAATAATAATAATAATAATAATAATAATAATAATAATAATAATAATAATAATAATAATAATAATAATAATAATAATAATAATAATAATAATAATAATAATAATAATAATAATAATAATAATAATAATAATAATAATAATAATAATAATAATAATAATAATAATAATAATAATAATAATAATAATAATAATAATAATAATAATAATAATAATAATAATAATAATAATAATAATAATAATAATAATAATAATAATAATAATAATAATAATAATAATAATAATAATAATAATAATAATAATAATAATAATAATAATAATAATAATAATAATAATAATAATAATAATAATAATAATAATAATAATAATAATAATAATAATAATAATAATAATAATAATAATAATAATAATAGTGAAGATAATTTGTGCGGGGAGGACAGGGTGAGGAAGGAGTCTACAGACAATTGATTATCATCATCAACATCATCATCATCATCATTATTATTAAACGAAGCAAGAGGGCCATTTAAAATATTCGACGGTATTGTTGTTGTTGTTGTCGTTCTTATTTTCTTTCAAAAAAACGATTTTGTACGTTATAAGAAAAAAGAATCCGCGATTTTTTTCAAATGACGACATATCGTTATATAAAACAGTACAATTTGCGAAGTATCGCTAAAAATGTGAAAAAAGCAAGAGGGAAAGACGGTCGGGGGTGCGACCGAGGGGGGGGGGAGGAAAAAAAACTTTTTTTTTTCAATAAAAAATAGAAAATAACAATGTAAAAAAAAATAAAGGAAAATAATAATGATGATATTAAGAAAAAAAGAAACTGAAAATAAATGAAGTAAAATGGAAAACTAATTCTTGTCGTTTGAAGGTTCGAGAAAATCCGAGATTAGTCTTAAAACGAGAAATAGAAAAAGAAAGACAGCCAGACAGATAGATAGAGAGAAAGAGAAAGAGAGAACGAGAGAGAGAGAGAGCGAGAGGGAGTGAGAGAGAAGCGATTGAGGATTTCGAAAAGCTTACAAAGGAGAGCTTAAAGGTAGAAGGATGCAAAGGGATGAGAGTGTTCGTCGGATGGGAGGGGGTGGGGGGAAAAAAAAGGAGTTTACTCTCTGCGTTTAATACACTTCAGGGATGGTTGGTAGGTAGATATGTATATATGTAAGTGGTTAAGTATATATATACTGAAATAAAGCTCTTCTATCTTTTAAGTAGAGTAGATGCCCGTTTTAAAGAACAATCGTTATCCTTATAACGAAAAAGAAAGACAAATAAATTGCTGTGAAAGAGAGAAATAACAAGATAAATAGACATACGGACAGACAGACGAACAATAAGAGAAAGAGAAAAAGAAAAGAAGAAAAAATAAAGGGGACAAAAAAGCGGAAGAAAAAGGAATAAGCGAGGAGTGATGAGTGTGAGCGCGAGCGCGTTTCCTTTTCTTCATTCTTTTCTTTTCTTTTCTTTACTTTTCTATTAATTTTTTTTTCATTTCTTCTTCTTTGTAAAGGGTACAGGGAGGGTAAAGTGGAAAGGTAGGTGGATTTGCAGAGAGAGAGAGAGAGAGAGAGAGAGAGAGAGAGTGCAGGGGTTGTCCGATAGGGGATGGAACTTACGCTCGGATGTGGCCGAGTTTCGATCAATGCTAACATTGCCATTCCACGCTTCGCCTTTTACCTCTATCTCTCTCTTTCTTTGTACTCCTTCTGTCTCTCTCTCTCTCTCTCTCTCTCTCTCTCTCTCTCTCTCTCTCTCAATCTCTATATTTTTCTCTCTTCATCTATCTATCTATCTGTCTATCTATTTGTCTATTTATCTGTCTTTATCATTCGTTCGTTCCCTACGCATTTATTTCTATTCTCTTCTACTCTGTTCTACTGTTAAAGTGCAGCCTAACCTAATATTTTCTAATATTTTCCGCTTTTCCTAATATTTTCTGTTTTCCGCTACATACGGATATATATATATATATATATATATATATATATACACATATATATATATATATATATGTATATATATATACACACATATGTATATATATAATAACATATATAATTTCATTCCTTGTTCCCTTTTTATTTGTTTGTTGTTAGACTCGTTTCGTTTGAAAGGAAGGAAATATTATCAGGAATAGAACAGTAATATATGTATTTATATATGTATATATATGTGCGTGTGTGTGAATGTTTGTGTACGTTTGTGAGTGTATCGAATTTTTATTTTAGTTAATTAAGAGATAAATAAATAAATAGAAGGAAAGGTAGAAAGAAAGAAAGGAAGGAAGGAAGGAAAAAAGTTATATAGTCATACAGATCGACATATTTATAAATCATCTTTTCGTGTGTCTATCTCTCTCTCTCTCTCTCTCTCTCTCTCTCTCTCTCTCTCTCTCTCTCACACACACACTCTGTTTACTCCTTCTAATTACGTAAATTATATAAACACGTATTTATTTATTATTATTACTATTTTCTTCCTTCATCTTTGCGCCATCTGTTTGGGTAAAACAATTTTTTCCCACGTTGGTCTTTCTTTCTTATTTTCATTATTCCTTTCTTTTCGTTACATCGATAAATATTCAACGCCGACTGGAACAACAACAACAGCGTGCAGGTTTAAATATTACTCTCGTTTAAGGATGAAGAAGACTATTTTCTTCACGGACGTACTAAGGTATTTATATATATTTACAGGTAATATAAATTAAACGGATTGTTAAGTGTTCGGTCGGTGTAAGACACGCAAAGCTGTTCACTAAGGTAAACGAGAAAGGAGGAGAACGTCGACGTATCCTAGGTCTCTCTTAAATAAGAAGAAAAAACAAAGCAAAAAAGAACAGAGAAAGAGAGAAAGAGAGAGAGAGAGAGAGAGAGAACAAAAAAGTTGGGCAGGACGACAACGAAAGGGAACGACGATTATATGTATTCAACTCTCGAAAAGGATTTTTACAGGCTAATACTTCATTGTTCGCGCGAAGGACCCACACGTTGCGCCAAAGCGATAGCGTAAGCCCGGGAGAGGGAGCCCGGTCACGGTGTTATTGGATTGAAGGGGGCGGCGGAGAAATGACCGATCAATAAGCAACGTGCGAAAGTGTTAATCGACGATATATATATATATATAAGAAAATTGTACGAATATAAACAACAACAAATGAAGAGACTATTTGAATACACGAAGACCAAATTGATAGTCAATTGACATTCATTTTGTCGTACGTTCTGTATTCTCGTGATATTATTATCAATTATCGAACGTTCGATGATAAACGAGGTATATCGATTTCGACGATTGACAAACGTGAAAGTCAACAAATAAGGAAGTAAGAAGGATGAGAAAAAAAATTAATAAATAGAAGAAAAAAAAGCCTAAAGTTACAGAGAAACAGAGAGAAAGACAGAGAGAGAGAGAGAACAAAGTGTTATAGGACGGCAACAAAACGGAACGACGATTAAATGTATTAAGGTCTCGAAAAGGATTTTTATACGCTAATAATATCAGTGTTGGCGAAGGACGCGTAAGTTACGCTCGCGCTACTGCGTGAACCCGGAGCGCGAGCACGGCCGAGACGCATTTATGGGGGAGCAGAGAAATGACCGATCAATAATCAACGTGCGATAGTGTTTACACGACGATATATATATATATAAAAGAAAATTGTACGAATATAAAAAACAACAAATGAAGAGACTATTTGAATACACGAAGACCAAATTGATAGCCAATTGACATTCATTTTGTCGTACGTTCAGTATTCTCGTTATATTATTATCAATTATCGAACGTTCGATGATAAACGAGGTATATCGATTTCGACGATTGACGAACGTGAAAGTCAACAAATAAGGAAGTAAGAAGGATGAGAAAAAAAGAAATAAAAAGAAGAAAAAAAAGCCAAAAGTTACAGAGAAACAGAGAGAAAGACAGAGAGAGAGAGAGAGAGAGAGAGAGAGAGAGAGAGAGAGAGAGAGAGAGTGAACAAAAAAGTGTTGTAAGACGGCAGCAAAACGGAACGACGATTATATGTATTAAGGTCTCGAAAAGGATTTTTACACACTAATACTATCAATGTTGGCGAAGGACGCGTAAGTTACGCTCGCGCGACTGCGTGAACCCGGAGCGCGAGCACGGCCGAGACGCATTTATGGGGGAGCAGAGAAATGACCGATCAATAATCAACGTGCGATAGTGTTTACACGACGATATATATATATATATAAAAGAAAATTGTACGAATATAAAAAACAACAAATGAAGAGACTATTTGAATACACGAAGACCAAATGGATAGCCAATTGACATTCTTTTTGTCGTACGTGAAAGTCAACAAATAAGGAAGTAAGAAGGATGAGAAAAAAAAGAAATAAAAAGAAGAAAAAAATGCCAAAAGTTACAGAGAGAGAGAGAGAGAGAGAGAGAGAGAGAGAGAGAACAAAGTGTTGTAGGACGGCAACAAAAGGGAACGACGAATATATTATTTAGTTCTAGTTATTATTAATTTAACCTCCTATGACGCAAATTGAAATAGAACTCAGACTTGCAAAAAGAATCGTTTAAATCTTCGTATATGATATATCGAGTAACTTCAAAAGATTAACGTTAATGTTTAAAATAATTATTATAAGAATAATTATTAATTATATTATAATAATTAAAGTTCTACCTAACTTTACAAAAATTAGACTTAAGCCATTTTTAAAACAAATGACATTTTATTAATAAATGATGATACATCTATTATAAGACAGAATAATAGCAAATAAATGCAATATGATATTGTCATGAAATAGAAAATTATCCGAAAAGTTATTTATTATTGAGAAACATTTTTAACAGTAAAAAAAAAAAAAAAAGGAAAAAATTGTCAATTGTCAACATCATTTAGCTAATTTCTACTTGGAAATTGTAAAAAAAAAAAAAAAAGAAAAAGGAGAAACAAATCATAGCTGCATAAAGCAGCTCTGCACAGATAGCCAAAGAATAACGATTCATTTTACAATTTACATCTACAATAACATCATGATCCAATACCATAGTAACATCAGCAAATTTAATAGTAGTTGGTATATGAGCAATAACCAACATTAGTCCATCTCTGGTAACATTTTGTTACGCCTTCTAAACAATTCTTTCGCTTTCATAATCCAATCTTATAAATTGAACAAAAAATAAAATTCATATACAATACGGGATGTAATAGATGACAAATTATCGATATTTAGTCTCTTTATGAATCGTTGCTTCGCCTAATATTAAAATCGATGACTGCTTTAGTCCCCCAGATAATGTCGTGCCTCTTCGCCAACTTAAGTTTCATAATCACTTGGAAATTTTCTAATGAATTCATGTGAATTAGCATTTTTCGCCACTTTTACGATCTGGAACATTAAATGTGCATGATATACAATGAAATATTCTGAAAAAGCATTACTATTTTTATTCGTATATTATTTTTTGTATTCACTTACTTTGTATCCACCTGCTTAACGATCGCACCTTACTTTCCATATCCGATGTTCTCCGTTACACTAATTTCAAAAAGTACAGATTCTTGATTTATATCCGCCGATACAGTATCTCAAAGATAGCTAAAATGAAGAAACCTAATGTCCCATCTATGAATAGAAATATTATCCTCGTTGACATCGTGAAGCAAGAATATTCAAATTAAAATTCTTCAAAATAACGTGATCCGGCCGAGTTGGATAGTTAAATTTTAAATTGCCAAATTCTATATTCCCTGAAAGAGAATCCTTTCTCCTCCTTCCTCGGACCATCATTGGCTACAGTTCCATATTCAAGTACTATAAAACAACATTGATATACGATTATTAACAATATATATAAAATCTTGCAAGTAAAAATAATAAAATAGTTAAAAAATTCGGGCACTAGCCCTGATTCCTCTTACGTATTTTCCAAGCAATAAAGATTCTTGAGAGAGGGATCTTTGAACTATTTGAGTTGCGATAAAAAATGCCATAAGATCGCGGGATGTTGATCGCACAATTGACATTAAATGACCACCAATGTAGGATGTATAAAGTTAAATACCATTTCGAATAAATTTAATCCTGCTTGAAATAAACCAATACCAAATCCTAAACTTTTCCTATAACTTAGAGGCATGTTCGACTTCTTTAGAAAATACTTCTGTTTCTCGGCTCTCTACTGAAATTGCTTTTATCTGTAAAAAAATTTCTAAATCTTCAGAGGTACACATTTTTGAAATCCAGAATATCACATGTTAATAGACTTACTATTTCGCCAGTTCGCCATGTTTATCAAAGAATGCAACATTTTAAACGATAATAGACTTGTATACATTTTGACGTTATTTCATTGCCACTCTTTCTCCTACGTGAGAAAGTGTATGAATATGAACAAAGGTAAAGATCTCCTGCAAAATTTAAATTTTGTTATGATTAAAGAGTATAAAGAAGAAACTATCCTCTATCACTATTGAAGATATATAGAATGTACATACTTGCCTAACATACATAGGTGCCAACACAAATGTTGGTCTCAGAAGCATTTCCAAAGTATTCCTTGTAGAATCATTTCCTTTATCTTGGACTGTTTTTCTTGACATATTTATGATATCGCTATCCGAGTGTAGTATCCAAATATTTAATATTCCGACCATTAAGGCGTTCTACAAGTATGAAATATATTGGATGTATTGGTATAATATGCAGAGATGGATTTATATCAGGTTCTGTAAGGCATAGTCCTCAAACATTTAATTGAATTTATATTATATAATGAATTTAATTTAATATTTGTTCGTGGATAAATAAACTTTTTATCTATATTTGTTAATATAATCCAGTTCCATCAAAGTGTTTTTTGCTACATCATCCGTATAAACAGTTGAAGGAAGAAAATTATATGGCGAAAAATTGATTTACTTCAACACATTGCATGCAGAGAAATGTACTATTACGTTCTTCACAGTCTGTCACTGGAGCACGATTCATATAAAAGTACGTATTTAAAAGTTTCTAAATCTATTGAAGAGCTGGAGAGTGGTCATCGTATAAATACGATGGGCATTGTATGTATGGTGTTTGGTTTAGTTTGTCCAGTTACTACCATCTGAACGTAAAAGCTCCAGCTGCATGCGTAAGTCCTCGTCAAAATATATCGGTATGAAATATGTTAATATCTGCACTTTTGATGTCTCAAGCAACATGAAGGTTAAATCAGCCAAAAACAATATATACTTTTTATCAATAGTTTAATACTTACTGGAAAAGCAAATGTAGATATCCCAAAGTATTTCTATTGTGACTGGAGCCTGTCACTACCATTTGTTACCTCTTTATTTTGTTTAATTACCTCCCATGTCACTTGTTTCTCATTTATCTTGAATATATAAAAGCTGCACCACCTATTCCTAATGTTTCTCAACCAACTTTACAAATTTTTGATAGAATCTTTTTCTTCTTGCATTTCTGCTTAATAGATAAACTAAACATGGCGTTGAAGTGTTTCCTGAATTGAACGAAGAAATTACTTGTTCCTCTGAACGGATTACTTTGAAACGTTTCTCTGAAAAAAACAACTTATTAAAAATGATATTAAATATAACACTAAATAATACTAAATGTCATATTAAAAATAATATACAAAGATTAGTAAAAAGAAAAAAGAAAGTAGTAACATCAAGAACAATTTTTTTACTACAAGCTTATAACGATTTAAAGGAGGATAATCACCTTGCAGTTAACGGAAAAATTGTGTGCTGTTTATATCTTATAATTCGTATTAAAGACATTACGAGTAAAATATTATTTTATTATATATCTACGTATATAGATAGTTTGGTTACGCACATGATTTCTTGAATATTTTTATTAAAGTAACATACGTGTTACACATACGAAAGAATATCAATTTAAAAAGTGTTAGTATCGAACGTATCCATCAATCTACCCTTTAAACAAAATTTGATTTTAAAATTAAGAAAACATAACCTTGAACGTTTATCAAGAACAGTGCCACCATTTCTTCATCAAATTTGCATTTATAGAACGCATTGATTGATGGCATTGGAGAGTATACTAATTCGCCATTAGTTTTTTTTTTTTTTTTTTTTTTTTTTTAAAGAAATATATAATCCCAATTTGTTTTCTTTTTTCTCAAATTTTTATTAAATTACATACTTTATACAATTACATATTTATAAATTACATACTCCTTACATGGAACAGCTAACCCAAGAAGCACCCTTGAGAAACGTACCATTAAAGAGAGGGAACGTTAACACCCAGATGAAACAGATTAGAGAAATACAAGACCGCCACGATGGAACGACAAGATGTGAGATCTGGAAAGGGTAGGCTCAAGCTATTCGGACCGATTTCGATCTAACCAATGCAGAAACCAGATTACTTATTTCATCGCGACTAACGGGAAGCGGCCGACAATGTTATCACTCTACTCTCTCGGATTTCGTATCATTATTGGCGGACAACCTACTACGCCAGCTGAAAATAATGTTTCACCAAGGACCTGTTCGCTGCGCAAATACGTTTCGAAGAGCGTAAGTGGAAAGCGACGAAATCCCTCCGAAGGACCGAATCCACCAAAAAGTCATTTGGGAGACCTCAATAAGAGAAGAAATAGTGGGATACATAATCCATGGTATATCCTGGTAAGCGACATAAATATCTTGCACGAGTTTAAACATCGCGGACAGAATAGGATCTATTTCGTGACCTTGCGAGCATCACGTTGCGGGAAGAAACAAAAGTGGAGACAGAAGGAAGAGGTACAAAAAAAATCGTTGCTCTAAGCTCTTAAAAGCGTAGCATCGTGGATACAGTGGCCGAACAGAAGCGACCTCGGAAGAAAACAAATGACTCCATTTAAGCTGTCGCGCTGAAACATCGGTGATGTTCAACTGTTCTCAGCGTATTCTTCAGTCGCGGGTTTGCAGAATATTCCGCGCTTAGTGATAGCTGACAATCGCAAGTTTGCGGAATATTCCGCGCTTGGATGCAAGTGGGTTAATGTCAAAAGGAAGTGAAGTTACGTGATACGATGTAACAAGGGCCACTTCCGACGGGAGGACCGGAAGATTTTGTGGAAAAATGAAATTATAATCGTACAATCGAACGAAGTACGTTTATCTCACATTTTCGATCCGGTCAAAAGAGAAATGGTCAACGACATTTACGATTTCAACGAAGATGAGCGTCGAATGAAATTGTTTTCGTTGGTGTCATGTCTTATAGAACGAAAGTTGAATAAAGCTACGTGAAGTGTAGAAACTCGATTAGAATACGACAAGTGCATCGAAAGCTTTCCAAAGTGAGAATCAGGATCATCGACATCAACATCAGCATCAGCAGCAACAACAATAACAACAGCAACGTCAACGGGTATTGGACCTACGGATGAGTTTGTAGATAGAGACAGACAGAGTGACGGAGGGACAGAGAGGCAAGAACAGGAACAGAAGCAGCAACAGGATCAGGAAGAGGAGCAAAAGGAATAGCTATGGACTGCCACTCTTCGAACAGTAAAAACTACCGATACCATGGACGATATTAACAATAAGAAATCATAGTTTGGGATGTCTGATCATCCATTGATGGCCGATGAGAGAAAAGAGGTAAGGCTGATAAACGACATTTTCTAAAGGGACAATTCTAATATGAGATTTGCTCATTTCGTTTATCTATCTCTCACCCTCTCGCTCTCTTTCTCTCTCTCACACTATCTCGGACGCTCTCTCTCCTCCATTTCGCTCTTTCACCCTCTCGCACGCTCTCACTCCACTCTCTTTAACTTTTTTTCTTTCATTCTCTCTCTCTCTCTCTCTCTCTCTCTCTCTCTCTCTCTCTCTCTCTCTCTCTCTCTCTCTCTCTCTCTCGAGATCACAATATCGCAACAGTCTATTGCCCGTCCAGTAAAACCAGTTACATGAGCAGATTTATTCTCATTGAAGCACATGGATTAACAAAACGTTCCAACCTTTAATATATGTTCAAATGCAACATCTACTCGTGCAACAAATGCTTTTACTGCAGACGATCGGTTTACATTTATAAAGAGGTTTTCATACGGTCAAAATTTATTTTTCTGTGTGTGTGTGTGTGCGTGCTTTCTAACGTTCCTTACTTTTATTTATTTGTCCTTTCTTACATCGGAAGTCTTCAATAACAATTAACGAACAAATTCAAGATTTCAGTTTGAACTTTTCATAATGTCTCCTTGGCGTATTTTCTAAACGGATAGTTTAACATGAGATTTGTCCGTTTCGTTCATCTCTCTCTCTCTCTCACCTCGCGCGCTCACTATCTCCTTTTCTTTCCAACCCTTTTTCGCTCTCTCTTCCCTCTCTCTTTAACCGGCTCCTTCATTCTCTCTCTCTCTCTCTCTCTCGCTCTCTCTCTCTCCCTCCCTCTCTCTTTCTCAAGTTCACAATATCGCAACAATCTATTGCCCGTCCAGTAAAACCAGTTACAAGAAAAGATTTATTCTGATTCAAGCACATGAACTAAAAAAACGTTCTAACCCTTAATATATTTTCAAATACAACATCTGCTCGTACAACAGATGCGTTTTCCTTCCATAAATGAACGCACCTCACAAAGGACATACATTGCTCTTGTCGATTGTCGATCAATTTGTCTCATAATACACATACACAACTAACACTAGAATCTTCCAACCCAACTGGACCATTCTGCACGTCCATTCGTCCTCGAATGTTTTTTTTTTCATGCTCGTCTAACTTCGTATCCTGTTTTCTTTTCCTTAAAATCATCTGCCATCACTTGGCTACACTTTGCCGACACGTTGTGTTTCGCAATATACTTGGCACTTGATATTCGCTTATCACTATCTCACCGATTCCTTCGCACACATTCATTGTACTCCAAGTTACAATAAAAATTATAAGATTTCTTATCTTACATAGTACGTACCTACACACTTAGCAATTCCAACTGCACTTTTTTCTTTTCCTTTTGTTACTTTAAAATTGCTCCTGTTGCTTTTTCTTCGATTCTTGTACATTTCTGCTTAAAAGTACATGAAGATGTAAATCGTCCGATACCTTTTGTGATTTCTCGTTCATAGATAATTTTTTTAATAATTCCGCAACGTCACCGTCGATCTCTCCGTCTTGTTTTTCGTTCGTACTTCGATAACCAAATAGTTCGCAAGTTCGCCTTGCCTGCTGATAACTCCAGCATCTGCCGTAGGACTTGTCTGTACGGCTGTATTCATGTTTACGTCGGTATTCAATATATCTGATCTAAGAAACAAATTCAAAGCTTCCTATAACGGAATAACTTCTTCCGTCGTATAATCCGTTCTACTATTTTGTTAAATCTTTTCTATCTGACGATTCGGATAATCTCGTTTTCCTCGCGATAGTCTCGTCTATGATCTCTAGGCAATCGGTCATCGTTTTATCGTCTATGTCGAAATCAATAACCGAACCATCTTCTCGATATAAATCGTCTAATTCCAAGATACATTCAGATCGATTATCGGTATCGTCGTCGCTGTTTTTATCTTCCTTACCTTTTTTTTTCGCTCGTCGACCATCTATCGATGATCGGACATCTCAAACTATGATTTCTTATAATCGATATCGTCCTTGGTATCGGTAATTTTTACTGTTCAAAGATTAGCAGTCCATAGCTATTTCTTTTACTCCTCTTCCTGATCCTGTTGCAGCTCCTGTTCCTGTTCTTGTCTCTCTGTCCCTCCGTCTCTCTGTCGGTCCCTTTCCACAAACTCATCCGTAGGTCCAAAACCCGTTGACGTTCCTGTTGTTGTTGTTGCTGCTGATATCGATGTTGATATCGATGACCCTGATTCTCACTTTGGAATGCTTTCGATGCACTTTTCGTCTTCTACTCGAATTTCTACACTTCCACATAGCTTTTTTCAGCTTTCGTTCTATAAGACATGACACAACCGAAAATAATTTCATTCGACTCTCATCTTCTCTCTCGAAATCGTAAATGTTGTTGACCTTTTCTCTTTTGACCGGGTAGAAAATGTGAAATAAACGTACTTCGTTCGATTGTACGATTGTAATTTCGTTTTACCACGAAATCTTCCGGTCCTCGCGCCGGAACTGTCCCTCTTTGCATCGTATCACGTAATTTCACTTCCTTTAGACATTAACCTAATTGCATCCAAGCGTGGAATATTCCGCAAACTTGCGACTGAAGATTATGCTGAGAACAGTTGAACATCATTGATGTTTCAGCGCGGCAGCTTAAGTAGTGTCATTTGTTTTCTTCCGAGGTCGTTTCTGTTCGGCCACTGTTATCCATGATGCTACGCTTTTAAGAGCCTAAAGCAACGATTTTTTTAGTACCTCTTCCTTGCGCCACCACTTTTGTTTTTTCACGCAACGTAATGCTCGCAAAGTCACGAAGTAGATCCTATTCTGTCCGTGATGTTTACACTCGAGCAAGATATCTAGGTCGCTTACCAGGATATACCATAAATTATGTGTCCCACTATTTCTTCTCCTGTTATTGGGGTCTCCCAAGATGACTTTTTGGTGGAGGTGTTCGGTCCGTCGGAGGGATATCGTCGCATTCCACTTACGCTCTTCGGAACGTATTTGCGCTGCAAACAGGTCCTTGGTGAATCATTATTTTCAGCTGGCGTAGTAGGTTGTCCGCCGATAATAATACGAACTCCGAGAGAGTAGAGTGATACCATTGTCGGCCGCTTCTCGTTAGTCGCGATGCAATAAGTAATCTGGTTTTTGCATTGGATAGATCAAAATCGGTCCGAATAGCTTGAACCTACCCTTCCCAGATCTCCCACCTTGTCGTTCCATCGTAGCGGTCTAGTATCTCTTTAATCTGTTTCATCTGGGTGTTGACGTTCCCTCTCTTTAATGGCCAGCTTCTTAAGGGTGCTTCGTGGGTTAGCTGTTTCATACCAAATTTTTCCTACCATCTTCAGGATTTGCTGCTGCACGTCTTACAACTCTTTCAATTGTGTTTCGATGTTGGAACGTCGAAACGTCGCTTTATTTTCTACTACCTGTGTCGCCTATACCGCGACTGCTTCTTTGTCGGTCCGAGAGCGATCTCGAGCTTCTATCTACACTGCTGTCCGGACACTGACTACATATGGTGGCATACTACGGCAACACACACCCCTGGATTACCAGCACGATCCTTTGAGCCACGCCCAATACTGAACATCCCTACTCCCAAGAACTCGACAAATCAGACGACTGATCAGAGACAGTTCATTGGCTCACGTTGGCCAACGTCATTGTACCGCTGCACCTGCGCCACTTGTATACTTTGATGATATATTGGCTGTATAAGAGAAAAAGAAAAAATGGAAAAAGTGAGAATGAGAGTGTGAGATGGCGGAATAGCATGGTGGGATTGAAAGGAAGTTCTCCGGCTCACTAGGAGGAATGACAGAAGCGGAAAAAATTAAAAGATATAAGGATATTGTAATTTAGGAGTAACGTTATTTTATACATTCTTCCATCTCCCTTGTTCTTTCTATGCAAAAAGAGTAATTAAATCGATTAATTATTTTTTTATTTTTGTTAAGTTATTCGTATCCCGTAATGAGAACTATATTTTATAAATATTATATATCATGAAACTATTATATATAAGTATGTATTTTTATAAAAATTAGATAAGAAAGAAAACAAATTGGGATTATATATTTCTTTAAAAAAAAAAAAAAAAAAAAAAATCTAATGGCGAATTAGTATATTCTCCAATGCCATCTATCAATGTGTTCTATAAATGCAAATTTGATGATGAAATGGTGGCACTGTTCTTGATAAACGTTCAAGGTTATGTTTTCTTAATTTTAAAATCAAATTTTGTTTAAAGGGTAGATTGATGGATACGTTCGATACGTTCGATACAAGAAATTATGTGCGTGACCATACTATATATATATATATATATATATATATATATATATATATATATATATATATATATATATCATAAAATAATATTTTACTCGTAATGTCTTTAATACGAATTATAAGATATAAACAGCACACAATTTTTCCGTTAACTGCAAGGTGATTATCCTCCTTTAAATCGTTATAAGCTTGTAGTAAAAAAATTGTTCTTGATGTTACTACTTTCTTTTTTCTTTTTACTAATCTTTGTATATTATTTTTAATATGACATTTAGTATTATTTAGTGTTATATTTAATATCATTTTTAATAAGTTGTTTTTTTCAGAGAAACGTTTCAAAGTAATCCGTTCAGAGGAACAAGTAATTTCTTCGTTCAATTCAGGAAACACTTCAACGCCATGTTTAGTTTATCTATTAAGCAGAAATGCAAGAAGAAAAAGATTCTATCAAAAATTTGTAAAGTTGGTTGAGAAACATTAGGAATAGGTGGTGCAGCTTTTATATATTCAAGATAAATGAGAAACAAGTGACATGGGAGGTAATTAAACAAAATAAAGAGGTAACAAATGGTAGTGACAGGCTCCAGTCACAATAGAAATACTTTGGGATATCTACATTTGCTTTTCCAGTAAGTATTAAACTATTGATAAAAAGTATATATTGTTTTTGGCTGATTTAACCTTCATGTTGCTTGAGACATCAAAAGTGCAGATATTAACATATTTCATACCGATATATTTTGACGAGGACTTACGCATGCAGCTGGAGCTTTTACGTTCAGATGGTAGTAACTGGACAAACTAAACCAAACACCATACATACAATGCCCATCGTATTTATACGATGACCACTCTCCAGCTCTTCAATAGATTTAGAAACTTTTAAATACGTACTTTTATATGAATCGTGCTCCAGTGACAGACTGTGAAGAACGTAATAGTACATTTCTCTGCATGCAATGTGTTGAAGTAAATCAATTTTTCGCCATATAATTTTCTTCCTTCAACTGTTTATACGGATGATGTAGCAAAAAACACTTTGATGGAACTGGATTATATTAACAAATATAGATAAAAAGTTTATTTATCCACGAACAAATATTAAATTAAATTCATTATATAATATAAATTCAATTAAATGTTTGAGGACTATGCCTTACAGAACCTGATATAAATCCATCTCTGCATATTATACCAATACATCCAATATATTTCATACTTGTAGAACGCCTTAATGGTCGGAATATTAAATATTTGGATACTACACTCGGATAGCGATATCATAAATATGTCAAGAAAAACAGTCCAAGATAAAGGAAATGATTCTACAAGGAATACTTTGGAAATGCTTCTGAGACCAACATTTGTGTTGGCACCTATGTATGTTAGGCAAGTATGTACATTCTATATATCTTCAATAGTGATAGAGGATAGTTTCTTCTTTATACTCTTTAATCATAACAAAATTTAAATTTTGCAGGAGATCTTTACCTTTGTTCATATTCATACACTTTCTCACGTAGGAGAAAGAGTGGCAATGAAATAACGTCAAAATGTATACAAGTCTATTATCGTTTAAAATGTTGCATTCTTTGATAAACATGGCGAACTGGCGAAATAGTAAGTCTATTAACATGTGATATTCTGGATTTCAAAAATGTGTACCTCTGAAGATTTAGAAATTTTTTTACAGATAAAAGCAATTTCAGTAGAGAGCCGAGAAACAGAAGTATTTTCTAAAGAAGTCGAACATGCCTCTAAGTTATAGGAAAAGTTTAGGATTTGGTATTGGTTTATTTCAAGCAGGATTAAATTTATTCGAAATGGTATTTAACTTTATACATCCTACATTGGTGGTCATTTAATGTCAATTGTGCGATCAACATCCCGCGATCTTATGGCATTTTTTATCGCAACTCAAATAGTTCAAAGATCCCTCTCTCAAGAATCTTTATTGCTTGGAAAATACGTAAGAGGAATCAGGGCTAGTGCCCGAATTTTTTAACTATTTTATTATTTTTACTTGCAAGATTTTATATATATTGTTAATAATCGTATATCAATGTTGTTTTATAGTACTTGAATATGGAACTGTAGCCAATGATGGTCCGAGGAAGGAGGAGAAAGGATTCTCTTTCAGGGAATATAGAATTTGGCAATTTAAAATTTAACTATCCAACTCGGCCGGATCACGTTATTTTGAAGAATTTTAATTTGAATATTCTTGCTTCACGATGTCAACGAGGATAATATTTCTATTCATAGATGGGACATTAGGTTTCTTCATTTTAGCTATCTTTGAGATACTGTATCGGCGGATATAAATCAAGAATCTGTACTTTTTGAAATTAGTGTAACGGAGAACATCGGATATGGAAAGTAAGGTGCGATCGTTAAGCAGGTGGATACAAAGTAAGTGAATACAAAAAATAATATACGAATAAAAATAGTAATGCTTTTTCAGAATATTTCATTGTATATCATGCACATTTAATGTTCCAGATCGTAAAAGTGGCGAAAAATGCTAATTCACATGAATTCATTAGAAAATTTCCAAATGGTTATGAAACTTAAGTTGGCGAAGAGGCACGACATTATCTGGGGGACTAAAGCAGCCATCGATTTTAATATTAGGCGAAGCAACTATTCATAAAGAGACTAAATATCGATAATTTGTCATCTATTACATCCCGTATTGTATATGAATTTTATTTTTTGTTCAATTTATAAGATTGGATTATGAAAGCGAATGAATTGTTTAGAAGGCGTAACAAAATGTTACCAGAGATGTAATAATGTTGGTTATTGCTCATATACCAACTACTATTAAATTTGCTGATGTTACTATGGTATTGGATCATGATGTTATTGTAGATGTAAATTGTAAAATGAATCGTTATTCTTTGGCTATCTGTGCAGAGCTGCTTTATGCAGCTATGATTTGTTTCTCCTTTTTCTTTTTTTTTTTTTTTACAATTTCCAAGTAGAAATTAGCTAAATGATGTTGACAATTGACAATTTTTTCCTTTTTTTTTT
The DNA here is from genome assembly GCA_918808275.2 of Dolichovespula sylvestris. Classification (NCBI taxonomy): domain Eukaryota; kingdom Metazoa; phylum Arthropoda; class Insecta; order Hymenoptera; family Vespidae; genus Dolichovespula; species Dolichovespula sylvestris. The sequence goes on from CAKKNJ020000178.1 coordinate 25,222, forward strand.
TTTTACTGTTAAAAATGTTTCTCAATAATAAATAACTTTTCGGATAATTTTCTATTTCATGACAATATCATATTGCATTTATTTGCTATTATTCTGTCTTATAATAGATGTATCATCATTTATTAATAAAATGTCATTTGTTTTAAAAATGGCTTAAGTCTAATTTTTGTAAAGTTAGGTAGAACTTTAATTATTATAATATAATTAATAATTATTCTTATAATAATTATTTTAAACATTAACGTTAATCTTTTGAAGTTACTCGATATATCATATACGAAGATTTAAACGATTCTTTTTGCAAGTCTGAGTTCTATTTCAATTTGCGTCATAGGAAGTTAAATTAATAATAACTAGAACTAAATAATATATTCGTCGTTCCCTTTTGTTGCCGTCCTACAACACTTTGTTCTCTCTCTCTCTCTCTCTCTCTCTCTCTCTCTCTCTGTAACTTTTGGCATTTTTTTCTTCTTTTTATTTCTTTTTTTTCTCATCCTTCTTACTTCCTTATTTGTTGACTTTCACGTACGACAAAAAGAATGTCAATTGGCTATCAATTTGGTCTTCGTGTATTCAAATAGTCTCTTCATTTGTTGTTTTTTATATTCGTACAATTTTCTTTTATATATATATATATATCGTCGTGTAAACACTATCGCACGTTGATTATTGATCGGTCATTTCTCTGCTCCCCCATAAATGCGTCTCGGCCGTGCTCGCGCTCCGGGTTCACGCAGTCGCGCGAGCGTAACTTACGCGTCCTTCGCCAACATTGATAGTATTAGTGTGTAAAAATCCTTTTCGAGACCTTAATACATATAATCGTCGTTCCGTTTTGCTGCCGTCTTACAACACTTTTTTGTTCACTCTCTCTCTCTCTCTCTCTCTCTCTCTCTCTCTCTCTCTCTCTCTCTCTGTCTTTCTCTCTGTTTCTCTGTAACTTTTGGCTTTTTTTTCTTCTTTTTATTTCTTTTTTTCTCATCCTTCTTACTTCCTTATTTGTTGACTTTCACGTTCGTCAATCGTCGAAATCGATATACCTCGTTTATCATCGAACGTTCGATAATTGATAATAATATAACGAGAATACTGAACGTACGACAAAATGAATGTCAATTGGCTATCAATTTGGTCTTCGTGTATTCAAATAGTCTCTTCATTTGTTGTTTTTTATATTCGTACAATTTTCTTTTATATATATATATATCGTCGTGTAAACACTATCGCACGTTGATTATTGATCGGTCATTTCTCTGCTCCCCCATAAATGCGTCTCGGCCGTGCTCGCGCTCCGGGTTCACGCAGTAGCGCGAGCGTAACTTACGCGTCCTTCGCCAACACTGATATTATTAGCGTATAAAAATCCTTTTCGAGACCTTAATACATTTAATCGTCGTTCCGTTTTGTTGCCGTCCTATAACACTTTGTTCTCTCTCTCTCTCTGTCTTTCTCTCTGTTTCTCTGTAACTTTAGGCTTTTTTTTCTTCTATTTATTAATTTTTTTTCTCATCCTTCTTACTTCCTTATTTGTTGACTTTCACGTTTGTCAATCGTCGAAATCGATATACCTCGTTTATCATCGAACGTTCGATAATTGATAATAATATCACGAGAATACAGAACGTACGACAAAATGAATGTCAATTGACTATCAATTTGGTCTTCGTGTATTCAAATAGTCTCTTCATTTGTTGTTGTTTATATTCGTACAATTTTCTTATATATATATATATATCGTCGATTAACACTTTCGCACGTTGCTTATTGATCGGTCATTTCTCCGCCGCCCCCTTCAATCCAATAACACCGTGACCGGGCTCCCTCTCCCGGGCTTACGCTATCGCTTGGGCGCAACGTGTGGGTCCTTCGCGCGAACAATGAAGTATTAGCCTGTAAAAATCCTTTTCGAGAGTTGAATACATATAATCGTCGTTCCCTTTCGTTGTCGTCCTGCCCAACTTTTTTGTTCTCTCTCTCTCTCTCTCTCTCTCTCTCTCTCTCTTTCTCTGTTCTTTTTTGCTTTGTTTTTTCTTCTTATTTAAGAGAGACCTAGGATACGTCGACGTTCTCCTCCTTTCTCGTTTACCTTAGTGAACAGCTTTGCGTGTCTTACACCGACCGAACACTTAACAATCCGTTTAATTTATATTACCTGTAAATATATATAAATACCTTAGTACGTCCGTGAAGAAAATAGTCTTATCCATCCTTAAACGAGAGTAATATTTAAACGTGCACGCTGTTGTTGTTGTTCCAGTCGGCGTTGAATATTTATCGATGTAACGAAAAGAAAGGAATAATGAAAATAAGAAAGAAAGACCAACGTGGGAAAAAATTGTTTTACCCAAACAGATGGCGCAAAGATGAAGGAAGAAAATAGTAATAATAATAAATAAATACGTGTTTATATAATTTACGTAATTAGAAGGAGTAAACAGAGTGTGTGTGAGAGAGAGAGAGAGAGAGAGAGAGAGAGAGAGAGAGAGAGAGAGAGAGAGAGAGAGAGAGAGAGAGATAGACACACGAAAAGATGATTTATAAATATGTCGATCTGTATGACTATATAACTTTTTTCCTTCCTTCCTTCCTTTCTTTCTTTCTACCTTTCCTTCTATTTATTTATTTATCTCTTAATTAACTAAAATAAAAATTCGATACACTCACAAACGTACACAAACATTCACACACACGCACATATATATACATATATAAATACATATATTACTGTTCTATTCCTGATAATATTTCCTTCCTTTCAAACGAAACGAGTCTAACAACAAACAAATAAAAAGGGAACAAGGAATGAAATTATATATGTTATTATATATATACATATGTGTGTATATATATATACATATATATATATATATATATATATGTGTATATATATATATATATATATATATATCCGTATGTAGCGGAAAACAGAAAATATTAGGAAAAGCGGAAAATATTAGAAAATATTAGGTTAGGCTGCACTTTAACAGTAGAACAGAGTAGAAGAGAATAGAAATAAATGCGTAGGGAACGAACGAAAGATAAAGACAGATAAATAGACAAATAGATAGACAGATAGATAGATAGATGAAGAGAGAAAAATATAGAGATTGAGAGAGAGAGAGAGAGACAGAAGGAGTACAAAGAAAGAGAGAGATAGAGGTAAAAGGCGAAGCGTGGAATGGCAATGTTAGCATTGATCGAAACTCGGCCACATCCGAGCGTAAGTTCCATCCCCTATCGGACAACCCCTGCACTCTCTCTCTCTCTCTCTCTCTCTCTCTCTCTCTCTGCAAATCCACCTACCTTTCCACTTTACCCTCCCTGTACCCTTTACAAAGAAGAAGAAATGAAAAAAAAATTAATAGAAAAGTAAAGAAAAGAAAAGAAAAGAATGAAGAAAAGGAAACGCGCTCGCGCTCACACTCATCACTCCTCGCTTATTCCTTTTTCTTCCGCTTTTTTGTCCCCTTTATTTTTTCTTCTTTTCTTTTTCTCTTTCTCTTATTGTTCGTCTGTCTGTCCGTATGTCTATTTATCTTGTTATTTCTCTCTTTCACAGCAATTTATTTGTCTTTCTTTTTCGTTATAAGGATAACGATTGTTCTTTAAAACGGGCATCTACTCTACTTAAAAGATAGAAGAGCTTTATTTCAGTATATATATACTTAACCACTTACATATATACATATCTACCTACCAACCATCCCTGAAGTGTATTAAACGCAGAGAGTAAACTCCTTTTTTTTCCCCCCACCCCCTCCCATCCGACGAACACTCTCATCCCTTTGCATCCTTCTACCTTTAAGCTCTCCTTTGTAAGCTTTTCGAAATCCTCAATCGCTTCTCTCTCACTCCCTCTCGCTCTCTCTCTCTCTCGTTCTCTCTTTCTCTTTCTCTCTATCTATCTGTCTGGCTGTCTTTCTTTTTCTATTTCTCGTTTTAAGACTAATCTCGGATTTTCTCGAACCTTCAAACGACAAGAATTAGTTTTCCATTTTACTTCATTTATTTTCAGTTTCTTTTTTTCTTAATATCATCATTATTATTTTCCTTTATTTTTTTTTACATTGTTATTTTCTATTTTTTATTGAAAAAAAAAAGTTTTTTTTCCTCCCCCCCCTCGGTCGCACCCCCGACCGTCTTTCCCTCTTGCTTTTTTCACATTTTTAGCGATACTTCGCAAATTGTACTGTTTTATATAACGATATGTCGTCATTTGAAAAAAATCGCGGATTCTTTTTTCTTATAACGTACAAAATCGTTTTTTTGAAAGAAAATAAGAACGACAACAACAACAACAATACCGTCGAATATTTTAAATGGCCCTCTTGCTTCGTTTAATAATAATGATGATGATGATGATGTTGATGATGATAATCAATTGTCTGTAGACTCCTTCCTCACCCTGTCCTCCCCGCACAAATTATCTTCACTATTATTATTATTATTATTATTATTATTATTATTATTATTATTATTATTATTATTATTATTATTATTATTATTATTATTATTATTATTATTATTATTATTATTATTATTATTATTATTATTATTATTATTATTATTATTATTATTATTATTATTATTATTATTATTATTATTATTATTATTATTATTATTATTATTATTATTATTATTATTATTATTATTATTATTATTATTATTATTATTATTATTATTATTATTATTATTATTATTATTATTATTATTATTATTATTATTATTATTATTATTATTATTATTATTATTATTATTATTATTATTATTATTATTATTATTATTATTATTATTATTATTATTATTATTATTATTATTATTATTATTATTATTATTATTATTATTATTATTATTATTATTATTATTATTATTATTATTATTATTATTATTATTATTATTATTATTATTATTATTATTATTATTATTATTATTATTATTATTATTATTATTATTATTATTATTATTATTATTATTATTATTATTATTATTATTATTATTATTATTATTATTATTATTATTATTATTATTATTATTATTATTATTATTATTATTATTATTATTATTATTATTATTATTATTATTATTATTATTATTATTATTATTATTATTATTATTATTATTATTATTATTATTATTATTATTATTATTATTATTATTATTATTATTATTATTATTATTATTATTATTATTATTATTATTATTATTATTATTATTATTATTATTATTATTATTATTATTATTATTATTATTATTATTATTATTATTATTATTATTATTATTATTATTATTATTATTATTATTATTATTATTATTATTATTATTATTATTATTATTATTATTATTATTATTATTATTATTATTATTATTATTATTATTATTATTATTATTATTATTATTATTATTATTATTATTATTATTATTATTATTATTATTATTATTTCATTATTATTATTATTATTAGGCTTCCGGTTCCGGTGAGAGAGTGAGTGGCAGTTGTGAGTGAGTGTGTTCAAAATTTTGGGGAAAAAGGAGGTAAAAGAGGAGAGTGGAACTAGGGAATTGTTGTAGTGATGGTGAGAGAATAGGGGCGGTGTAGTGGAGCGTAAGGGAGAGCGGCGGGAAGTTTTTGTTAGTGGGAAATAGACGGGAAAAGATTAAAGAGGTTAGGTTTAGAGAAGATAATCGGAAGAGAGCTATCGAGTGTGGTGGCGGGAAAGGAGTGGCGCTGTGGTCGCAAAGGACAGAGGAAAAGCGTGATCAGTTACGTAGTTGGATAAGGTGGCATGACGGGTTGAATCTGGTGGAGATGGAGGGGGTTGGCGTAGTGGTAGAGTGTGAGGATAGATTAGGTACAGAAAGAAAAAGTGGGCCTGAGGAGGGAAAAAGGAAGGTGGGAAGACCAAGAAAGGTGGAGGAGCTAAAGAAAGAGAGGAGAGGTAGCACGGGATGCTTGGATGAGTTTTTAAAAAGGAAGAGGAAGGGCAGGGAGAGGTAGAAATGGAAAGAGGCGAGAGAGGGGTCTTGAAAAGGAGTTGGAAACTAGGGCGGTCGCGGGAGGAAGGAGAGGAACAAGAGATAGAGGGATGGGGCATAATAATGGAGGAAGAATTAAGAAAGGTGAGGGAAGATTTGAGAAGGAAATGGAAAAGTTGAGGTTGGAAATGATGGCGGAACGAAGGGAATGGAGAGAGGAGAAGAGGAGAATGGTGGAGAGGATAGAGAGGCTGGAAAAAAGGGAAAGTAATCGGGAAGGGGGAAGAGGGGATGAGAGTAAGGGGAGTGGTGGGAACGGGGGAAAGGAGGAGAAGGGTCGCAAAGGGCAGGAAGGAGAGGTAGCGGAGAAGATAAACAGTATAGGGAGAAAGATGGAGATGAAGGAAAGGGAGGAGAGGAGGAATAATATAGTAATACGAAATTTAGAGGGTGGTGAAGGGGAGCTGGGAGAGAAGGTAAGGGGGGTGATGAGGGATATTGGGGTGGAAGCGTCGATAGAATGGGTTAGGAAGGTAGGAAGAAAGGGGAGGGTGGGAGAGGGGATGGTGCTAGCGAGACTGGGGAGCAGGGAGCAGAAAAGGCAGGTAATGCAAAAAAGGAGAGGTCTTTTTGAGAGGGAGGTAAGAATAGTAGATGATCTGACGTGGGAGGAGAGGAGGATGAAGTGGAGGTTAGAAAGAATTGCGGATGAGGAAAGAAGGAGGGGTAGTAGGGTGTGGATTGGATATGGGAAGATAAGGATAGACGGTAAGTGGTGGAGGTGGGACGAGGAGGAAGGGAGGCTAAAGGATTGGAAGGGGGTGACAGGGAAGGAAGCGACGGGAAAGGGGGAAGATATACGGGTGGGGGGAAGGGATAGAGGATAGAGGGGGATGGGGTAAAGGAGAAAGGAAAAGAGGGGAGGAGGCAAAGGGTGAGGGAAAGGGGGAAGGTTAAGGCGAGGGGAGTCGAGGAGGGTGAGGTGCGGGTAAGTAGGAAGGCAGGAGATCGGGAAGGAAAATGGAAAGCAGGATTGTGGAACGTGGCGGGGATAAGAAACAAGGGGATCAAGTTTTGGGAGGAAATAAGGAAGTGGGAAGTGATAGTGTTGGTAGAAACGTGGGTGGACGAGAGGGGATGGGACAGAGTGAGAGGAAGGTTGCCGAAGGGTTATAGGTGGGAGAAACAGCTGGCGAAGAGAAAGAATAGAAAGGGGAGACCAATGGGAGGGATTCTGATAGGGGTCAAAGAGGAGAGTGATGTGACGGTGATGTCGGTGGCAGAGGAAAGAGAAGAAGGGGTGTTGGCAGTAGAGGTAAGGAGGGGCGAAGAGAAGTGGAGAATAGTGGGGGTATATGTGAAGGGAGATACAGAGAGAAAGCTGGAAGTCTTGAAGGAGTGGATGGAGGAACAGAAGGAAGAACAATGGACGCTGATAGGGGGGGACTTTAATGCAAGGACAGGGGCACTAGGTGGAGGAAGGTGGGGAGGGGAGGAGGAGAGGGGGGGGAAGAAGGTCGAAAGATGGTAAGGTTAATGGGGAGGGGAGAAAGTTGGTGGAGGGAATTGAAAAAGTGGGATGGAGCATACTGAATGGGATATAGAAGGGGATAGGGAAGGGGAGTTCACGTATACCGGCGGGAGAGGGCAGTCAGTGATAGATTACATAATAGGGGAGGCGAGGGTTAGGGAAAGGGTGGTAAGGATGGAGGTGGGGGAGAGCGTGGAATCCGACCATCACCCACTGGTAGTGTCGCTGGATGGAAAGGGAAAGAGAACAGGAAAAGCAGAAGGGATAAAGGGGGGCGAGAAGATTGCGAAATGGTCGGAGAGAGGTGGGGAAAGGATTAGAGAAAGGATAGAGTGGGAATGTAGTGGGGATAGGGGTGTAGAGGAAGAATTGGGGAGGAAAGTAAGGCAGATAGGGACGGAGTTAAGATAGGGGGCAAAGGAGAGTAAGGGAAAGGAAAGGAAAGGCTGGTGGGATGAAGAATGTGAAGAGAAGAGGAGAGAGGCAAGGAGAAGGTTGAGGAAGTGGAGAAAGGGAGGGGAGGGAGGGGAAGGTTACAGAGAAGCGAGAGCGGAGTACAAGCGGACATGCAGGAAAAAAGAAGGAAAGGGAGAACGAGTGATGGGTGAAGGAGGCGCAAGAGGCGAGGACAGAAAAGGATGTGTGGAGAATAGTAAACAGGGAAATGAAAAGGGGCAAAGGGGTGAAGGAAGGAATAGAGCTGAAAGAATGGAGGGAGTATTTCATAAGGTTGCTTGGAGGGGTGGAGAGGAGAGTGTTAATACGGAGCGAGGAAGGGAGGGAAGAGGATGAGGAGCCAGAGATAAGTAGGGAAGAAGTGACGAGGGCGATAGGTATATTGAAAGAGGGGAAAGCTGCGGGGGAGGATGGGGTGCCCAGCGAAGTATGGAAATATGGTGGGGAAAGGGTGGCAGAGTGGATATGGGAGGTATGTGGTAGACTGCGGAGAGGAGAGGGGTGGCCAGAGGGGTGGAAGGAAGGGGTTATAACGCCAATTGTGAAAAAGGGGGCGGGAGATAGGGTGGAAGAGTATAGAGGGGTTACGCTAATGCCGACGATATACAAGGTATATGTGGGGGTGTTAACAGAAAGGCTAAGAGAGGAGGTAGAGAGGAAGGGAATGGTACCACCGAGTCAAACAGGGTTCAGAAAGGGAATGGGAGTGATGGACAATATTTACGTAATAAATTATTTAGTGAATAGGCAGCTGGAAAGGAAGGGCGGGCGGGTAGTGGCTACCTTTCTGGACCTAAAGGCGGCATTTGACTCGGTGGATAGGAAGGTGCTGTTTGAAGCGATTAGGGAAAGGGGGGTGAGGGAGGGACTAAGGAGAAGGGTAGAGGAGATTTACAGGGAGACGAGGAGTAAGGTGATGGTGGGGGGGAGAGTAGGGGAGAGTTTTTTGACGGCGAGGGGGGTGAGGCAGGGATGTCCGTTGAGTCCGTGTCTCTTCAACCTGGTTATAGCGGATGTAGAGGAGAAGCTAAGGAAAGGTGGATGGGGGGGAATAAAGCTGGGGGAAGAGAAGGTGTTCTGTCTGGCGTATGCGGACGACATGGTGTTGTTGGCGGAAAGCGTGGAGGGGATGGTGCACATGCTGGGGAAGATGGAGGGTATCCTAGACAGGAAAAAGCTGGAGGTGAATGTGGAGAAGACGAAGGTGTTGACATTCAGAAAGGGAGGGGGGAGAATGGCGGATGTGAAGTGGAGATGGTAGGGAAAGAGAATCAAGGAGGTGAAGGAATTCTCATACTTAGGGTATAAAATGCAGAGGAATGGGAATCAGGAGGCGCATGTGAGGGAAGAATCAGGAAGGCGGGGGCATTGGTTAGGCAGGTCTGGGGAATAAGAAAAGAAGGTTTGCAGGGGATTGGGAGAGAAGGATATGGCTGTATGAGAGATTGGTAGGGACGGTGATGGAGTATGGAGCGGAGATATGGGGGTGGAGGGAGCGGAAGGAAGTGGAAGCGATGCAGGAGAGGTGGATAAGGTGGACACTGGGGGTAGACTGGTGTACTCCGGGTTATTTGATAAGGGAGGAGATAAAAAAGAACAAATTTAGGATAGGGACTGGGAGAAGGGCGGTGAATTTTGGGAGGAAATTGGAAGTGGGAAGGGGTGGGGTACTGGCGAGAAAATGCTGGGAGGAAATGAAGAGGAGGATAGCGGAGGGAAAGGGGTTATTGGGATGGGAGGAGGAGAGAAGGGAATTCTGGGAAGAGAGGGGCAATGATGTAAAGGAAATGGTGGAAAGGAGAAGGGAGGGGCAGGGAGTGTATGATGGTTGGGAACAAAGGGACAGGGAGTTGCAGAGGGAGGAAAGAGAGGAAAGGATTAGAGGGGGAGGTATAATTGGTGGTATAAGGAGGTGGGTGGAGAAGAAGTGCCTGAGTATCTGAGGAAGGCATGGGGGGAGAGTAGGTGGAGGAGGGTGGTGAGATTCAGGCTGAATAATGAGATGAGAGGGGCAAGGTACTGGGAGGCGGAGGAGAAGAGGAGGTGTAGGATGTGTGGGGAGAGTGAGGAAACGTGGGAGCATGTGTTGGGAGAATGTAGGATAAAGGAGGATGGGGAGAGTTGGCGGGGAAAAATGACGGAGGTGTTGGGGCAAGGAGGGGAAGGTGAGTGGTGGATGAGGGAGCTGGAAAAGAACAGAGGGGTGGAAAGTATGAGGGAGAACGGGGGAAGGGAAGAATGGGAGTGTGAATCGGAAAGGAGGTGAATGTATGTATGTGTGTGGAACCGGAAGCCCATGGTCAGGGAACTAGAGCTCTCTCTCTCTCTCTAGGGTAGCAAATTTAGTTTAGCAATAAAATTATTAGTTGTTAAATTAGGTTAAGTTGTTATTTGATTAATAGATTATATTAAGTTGACTAGTAAGTAAGATAGTTTTAAGTTAGTTATAAGGTAGATTTAGATAGATGTAAGTGGATGTAAATATGGACATGGGTGTGGCGGCTAGGGGGAGTGAGGAGGAGATTGTAAAAGGATTGTAAGAGGTGTGGGTACGCTCCTCCGAAAAGTGCCTTCAAACCCCGAGGGGAAGAATAAAATATCTATCCATCTATCCATCTATCCATCTATCCATCTATCCATCTATCCATCTATCCATCTATCCATCTATCCATCTATCCATCTATCCATCTATCCATCTATCCATCTATCCATCTATCCATCTATCCATCTATCCATCTATCTATCTATCTATCTATCTATCTATCTATCTATCTATCTATTATTATTATTATTATTATTATTATTATTATTATTATTATTATTATTATTATTATTAATCATTATATCATCATCATCATCATCATCATCATCATCATCATCATCATCATTATTATTAAACGAAGCAAGAGGGCCATTTAAAATATTCGACGGTATTGTTGTTGTTGTTGTCGTTCTTATTTTCTTTCAAAAAAACGATTTTGTACGTTATAAGAAAAAAGAATCCGCGATTTTTTTCAAATGACGACATATCGTTATATAAAACAGTACAATTTGCGAAGTATCGCTAAAAATGTGAAAAAAGCAAGAGGGAAAGACGGTCGGGGGTGCGACCGAGGGGGAAGGGGGGGAGGAAAAAAAACTTTTTTTTTTCAATAAAAAATAGAAAATAACAATGTAAAAAAAAATAAAGGAAAATAATAATGATGATATTAAGGAAAAAAGAAACTGAAAATAAATGAAGTAAAATGGAAAACTAATTCTTGTCGTTTGAAGGTTCGAGAAAATCCGAGATTAGTCTTAAAACGAGAAATAGAAAAAGAAAGATAGCTAGACAGATAGATAGAGAGAAAGAGAAAGAGAGAACGAGAGAGAGAGAGCGAGAGGGAGTGAGAGAGAAGCGATTGAGGATTTCGAAAAGCTTACAAAGGAGAGCTTAAAGGTAGAAGGATGCAAAGGGATGAGAGTGTTCGACGGATGGGAGGGGGTGGGGGGAAAAAAAAGGAGTTTACTCTCTGCGTTTAATACACTTCAGGGATGGTTGGTAGGTAGATATGTATATATGTAAGTGGTTAAGTATATATATACTGAAATAAAGCTTTTCTATCTTTTAAGTAGAGTAGATGCCCGTTTTAAAGAACAATCGTTATCCTTATAACGAAAAAGAAAGACAAATAAATTGCTGTGAAAGAGAGAAATAACAAGATAAATAGACATACGGACAGACAGACGAACAATAAGAGAAAGAGAAAAAGAAAAGAAGAAAAAATAAAGGGGACAAAAAAGCGGAAGAAAAAGGAATAAGCGAGGAGTGATGTGTGTGAGCGCGAGCGCGTTTCCTTTTCTTCATTCTTTTCTTTTCTTTTCTTTACTTTTCTATTAATTTTTTTTTTCATTTCTTCTTCTTTGTAAAGGGTACAGGGAGGGTAAAGTGGAAAGGTAGGTGGATTTGCAGAGAGAGAGAGAGAGAGGGAGAGAGAGAGAGAGTGCAGGGGTTGTCCGATAGGGGATGGAACTTACGCTCGGATGTGGCCGAGTTTCGATCAATGCTGACATTGCCATTCCACGCTTCGCCTTTTACCTCTATCTCTCTCTTTCTTTGTACTCCTTCTCTCTCTCTCTCTCTCTCTCTCTCTCTCTCTCTCTCTCTCTCTCTCTCTCTTTCTCTCTCAATCTCTATATTTTTCTCTCTTCATCTATCTATCTATCTGTCTATCTATTTGTCTATTTATCTGTCTTTATCTTTCGTTCGTTCCCTACGCATTTATTTCTATTCTCTTCTACTCTGTTCTACTGTTAAAGTGCAGCCTAACCTAATATTTTCTAATATTTTCCGCTTTTCCTAATATTTTCTGTTTTCCGCTACATACGGATATATATATATATATATATATATATATATATACACATATATATATATATATATATATATGTATATATATATACACACATATGTATATATATAATAACATATATAATTTCATTCCTTGTTCCCTTTTTATTTGTTTGTTGTTAGACTCGTTTCGTTTGAAAGGAAGGAAATATTATCAGGAATAGAACAGTAATATATGTATTTATATATGTATATATATGTGCGTGTGTGTGAATGTTTGTGTACGTTTGTGAGTGTATCGAATTTTTATTTTAGTTAATTAAGAGATAAATAAATAAATAGAAGGAAAGGTAGAAAGAAAGAAAGGAAGGAAGGAAGGAAAAAAGTTATATAGTCATACAGATCGACATATTTATAAATCATCTTTTCGTGTGTCTATCTCTCTCTCTCTCTCTCTCTCTCTCTCTCTCTCTCTCTCTCTCTCTCTCTCTCTCTCTCTCACACACACTCTGTTTACTCCTTCTAATTACGTAAATTATATAAACACGTATTTATTTATTATTATTACTATTTTCTTCCTTCATCTTTGCGCCATCTGTTTGGGTAAAACAATTTTTTCCCACGTTGGTCTTTCTTTCTTATTTTCATTATTCCTTTCTTTTCGTTACATCGATAAATATTCAACGCCGACTGGAACAACAACAACAGCGTGCAGGTTTAAATATTACTCTCGTTTAAGGATGGATAAGACTATTTTCTTCACGGACGTACTAAGGTATTTATATATATTTACAGGTAATATAAATTAAACGGATTGTTAAGTGTTCGGTCGGTGTAAGACACGCAAAGCTGTTCACTAAGGTAAACGAGAAAGGAGGAGAACGTCGACGTATCCTAGGTCTCTCTTAAATAAGAAGAAAAAACAAAGCAAAAAAGAACAGAGAAAGAGAGAGAGAGAGAGAGAGAGAGAGAGAGAGAGAGAGAGAACAAAAAAGTTGGGCAGGACGACAACGAAAGGGAACGACGATTATATGTATTCAACTCTCGAAAAGGATTTTTACAGGCTAATACTTCATTGTTCGCGCGAAGGACCCACACGTTGCGCCCAAGCGATAGCGTAAGCCCGGGAGAGGGAGCCCGGTCACGGTGTTATTGGATTGAAGGGGGCGGCGGAGAAATGACCGATCAATAAGCAACGTGCGAAAGTGTTAATCGACGATATATATATATATATATAAGAAAATTGTACGAATATAAACAACAACAAATGAAGAGACTATTTGAATACACGAAGACCAAATTGATAGTCAATTGACATTCATTTTGTCGTACGTTCTGTATTCTCGTGATATTATTATCAATTATCGAACGTTCGATGATAAACGAGGTATATCGATTTCGACGATTGACAAACGTGAAAGTCAACAAATAAGGAAGTAAGAAGGATGAGAAAAAAAATTAATAAATAGAAGAAAAAAAAGCCTAAAGTTACAGAGAAACAGAGAGAAAGACAGAGAGAGAGAGAGAACAAAGTGTTATAGGACGGCAACAAAACGGAACGACGATTAAATGTATTAAGGTCTCGAAAAGGATTTTTATACGCTAATAATATCAGTGTTGGCGAAGGACGCGTAAGTTACGCTCGCGCTACTGCGTGAACCCGGAGCGCGAGCACGGCCGAGACGCATTTATGGGGGAGCAGAGAAATGACCGATCAATAATCAACGTGCGATAGTGTTTACACGACGATATATATATATATAAAAGAAAATTGTACGAATATAAAAAACAACAAATGAAGAGACTATTTGAATACACGAAGACCAAATTGATAGCCAATTGACATTCATTTTGTCGTACGTTCAGTATTCTCGTTATATTATTATCAATTATCGAACGTTCGATGATAAACGAGGTATATCGATTTCGACGATTGACGAACGTGAAAGTCAACAAATAAGGAAGTAAGAAGGATGAGAAAAAAAGAAATAAAAAGAAGAAAAAAAAGCCAAAAGTTACAGAGAAACAGAGAGAAAGACAGAGAGAGAGAGAGAGAGAGAGAGAGAGAGAGAGAGAGAGAGAGAGAGAGAGAGTGAACAAAAAAGTGTTGTAAGACGGCAGCAAAACGGAACGACGATTATATGTATTAAGGTCTCGAAAAGGATTTTTACACACTAATACTATCAATGTTGGCGAAGGACGCGTAAGTTACGCTCGCGCGACTGCGTGAACCCGGAGCGCGAGCACGGCCGAGACGCATTTATGGGGGAGCAGAGAAATGACCGATCAATAATCAACGTGCGATAGTGTTTACACGACGATATATATATATATATAAAAGAAAATTGTACGAATATAAAAAACAACAAATGAAGAGACTATTTGAATACACGAAGACCAAATTGATAGCCAATTGACATTCTTTTTGTCGTACGTTCAGTATTCTCGTTATATTATTATCAATTATCGAACGTTCGATGATAAACGAGGTATATCGATTTCGACGATTGACGAACGTGAAAGTCAACAAATAAGGAAGTAAGAAGGATGAGAAAAAAAGAAATAAAAAGAAGAAAAAAAAGCCAAAAGTTACAGAGAAACAGAGAGAAAGACAGAGAGAGAGAGAGAGAGAGAGAGAGAGAGAGAGAGAGAGAGAGAGAGAGAGAGAGAGAGAGAGAGAGAGAGAGAGAGAGTGAACAAAAAAGTGTTGTAAGACGGCAGCAAAACGGAACGACGATTATATGTATTAAGGTCTCGAAAAGGATTTTTACACACTAATACTATCAATGTTGGCGAAGGACGCGTAAGTTACGCTCGCGCGACTGCGTGAACCCGGAGCGCGAGCACGGCCGAGACGCATTTATGGGGGAGCAGAGAAATGACCGATCAATAATCAACGTGCGATAGTGTTTACACGACGATATATATATATATATAAAAGAAAATTGTACGAATATAAAAAACAACAAATGAAGAGACTATTTGAATACACGAAGACCAAATTGATAGCCAATTGACATTCTTTTTGTCGTACGTGAAAGTCAACAAATAAGGAAGTAAGAAGGATGAGAAAAAAAAGAAATAAAAAGAAGAAAAAAATGCCAAAAGTTACAGAGAGAGAGAGAGAGAGAGAGAGAGAGAGAGAGAGAACAAAGTGTTGTAGGACGGCAACAAAAGGGAACGACGAATATATTATTTAGTTCTAGTTATTATTAATTTAACTTCCTATGACGCAAATTGAAATAGAACTCAGACTTGCAAAAAGAATCGTTTAAATCTTCGTATATGATATATCGAGTAACTTCAAAAGATTAACGTTAATGTTTAAAATAATTATTATAAGAATAATTATTAATTATATTATAATAATTAAAGTTCTACCTAACTTTACAAAAATTAGACTTAAGCCATTTTTAAAACAAATGACATTTTATTAATAAATGATGATACATCTATTATAAGACAGAATAATAGCAAATAAATGCAATATGATATTGTCATGAAATAGAAAATTATCCGAAAAGTTATTTATTATTGAGAAACATTTTTAACAGTAAAAAAAAAAAAAAGGAAAAAATTGTCAATTGTCAACATCATTTAGCTAATTTCTACTTGGAAATTGTAAAAAAAAAAAAAAAAGAAAAAGGAGAAACAAATCATAGCTGCATAAAGCAGCTCTGCACAGATAGCCAAAGAATAACGATTCATTTTACAATTTACATCTACAATAACATCATGATCCAATACCATAGTAACATCAGCAAATTTAATAGTAGTTGGTATATGAGCAATAACCAACATTATTACATCTCTGGTAACATTTTGTTACGCCTTCTAAACAATTCATTCGCTTTCATAATCCAATCTTATAAATTGAACAAAAAATAAAATTCATATACAATACGGGATGTAATAGATGACAAATTATCGATATTTAGTCTCTTTATGAATAGTTGCTTCGCCTAATATTAAAATCGATGGCTGCTTTAGTCCCCCAGATAATGTCGTGCCTCTTCGCCAACTTAAGTTTCATAACCATTTGGAAATTTTCTAATGAATTCATGTGAATTAGCATTTTTCGCCACTTTTACGATCTGGAACATTAAATGTGCATGATATACAATGAAATATTCTGAAAAAGCATTACTATTTTTATTCGTATATTATTTTTTGTATTCACTTACTTTGTATCCACCTGCTTAACGATCGCACCTTACTTTCCATATCCGATGTTCTCCGTTACACTAATTTCAAAAAGTACAGATTCTTGATTTATATCCGCCGATACAGTATCTCAAAGATAGCTAAAATGAAGAAACCTAATGTCCCATCTATGAATAGAAATATTATCCTCGTTGACATCGTGAAGCAAGAATATTCAAATTAAAATTCTTCAAAATAACGTGATCCGGCCGAGTTGGATAGTTAAATTTTAAATTGCCAAATTCTATATTCCCTGAAAGAGAATCCTTTCTCCTCCTTCCTCGGACCATCATTGGCTACAGTTCCATATTCAAGTACTATAAAACAACATTGATATACGATTATTAACAATATATATAAAATCTTGCAAGTAAAAATAATAAAATAGTTAAAAAATTCGGGCACTAGCCCTGATTCCTCTTACGTATTTTCCAAGCAATAAAGATTCTTGAGAGAGGGATCTTTGAACTATTTGAGTTGCGATAAAAAATGCCATAAGATCGCGGGATGTTGATCGCACAATTGACATTAAATGACCACCAATGTAGGATGTATAAAGTTAAATACCATTTCGAATAAATTTAATCCTGCTTGAAATAAACCAATACCAAATCCTAAACTTTTCCTATAACTTAGAGGCATGTTCGACTTCTTTAGAAAATACTTCTGTTTCTCGGCTCTCTACTGAAATTGCTTTTATCTGTAAAAAAATTTCTAAATCTTCAGAGGTACACATTTTTGAAATCCAGAATATCACATGTTAATAGACTTACTATTTCGCCAGTTCGCCATGTTTATCAAAGAATGCAACATTTTAAACGATAATAGACTTGTATACATTTTGACGTTATTTCATTGCCACTCTTTCTCCTACGTGAGAAAGTGTATGAATATGAACAAAGGTAAAGATCTCCTGCAAAATTTAAATTTTGTTATGATTAAAGAGTATAAAGAAGAAACTATCCTCTATCACTATTGAAGATATATAGAATGTACATACTTGCCTAACATACATAGGTGCCAACACAAATGTTGGTCTCAGAAGCATTTCCAAAGTATTCCTTGTAGAATCATTTCCTTTATCTTGGACTGTTTTTCTTGACATATTTATGATATCGCTATCCGAGTGTAGTATCCAAATATTTAATATTCCGACCATTAAGGCGTTCTACAAGTATGAAATATATTGGATGTATTGGTATAATATGCAGAGATGGATTTATATCAGGTTCTGTAAGGCATAGTCCTCAAACATTTAATTGAATTTATATTATATAATGAATTTAATTTAATATTTGTTCGTGGATAAATAAACTTTTTATCTATATTTGTTAATATAATCCAGTTCCATCAAAGTGTTTTTTGCTACATCATCCGTATAAACAGTTGAAGGAAGAAAATTATATGGCGAAAAATTGATTTACTTCAACACATTGCATGCAGAGAAATGTACTATTACGTTCTTCACAGTCTGTCACTGGAGCACGATTCATATAAAAGTACGTATTTAAAAGTTTCTAAATCTATTGAAGAGCTGGAGAGTGGTCATCGTATAAATACGATGGGCATTGTATGTATGGTGTTTGGTTTAGTTTGTCCAGTTACTACCATCTGAACGTAAAAGCTCCAGCTGCATGCGTAAGTCCTCGTCAAAATATATCGGTATGAAATATGTTAATATCTGCACTTTTGATGTCTCAAGCAACATGAAGGTTAAATCAGCCAAAAACAATATATACTTTTTATCAATAGTTTAATACTTACTGGAAAAGCAAATGTAGATATCCCAAAGTATTTCTATTGTGACTGGAGCCTGTCACTACCATTTGTTACCTCTTTATTTTGTTTAATTACCTCCCATGTCACTTGTTTCTCATTTATCTTGAATATATAAAAGCTGCACCACCTATTCCTAATGTTTCTCAACCAACTTTACAAATTTTTGATAGAATCTTTTTCTTCTTGCATTTCTGCTTAATAGATAAACTAAACATGGCGTTGAAGTGTTTCCTGAATTGAACGAAGAAATTACTTGTTCCTCTGAACGGATTACTTTGAAACGTTTCTCTGAAAAAAACAACTTATTAAAAATGATATTAAATATAACACTAAATAATACTAAATGTCATATTAAAAATAATATACAAAGATTAGTAAAAAGAAAAAAGAAAGTAGTAACATCAAGAACAATTTTTTTACTACAAGCTTATAACGATTTAAAGGAGGATAATCACCTTGCAGTTAACGGAAAAATTGTGTGCTGTTTATATCTTATAATTCGTATTAAAGACATTACGAGTAAAATATTATTTTATGATATATATATATATATATATATATATATATATATATATATATATATATATATATATAGTATGGTCACGCACATAATTTCTTGTATCGAACGTATCGAACGTATCCATCAATCTACCCTTTAAACAAAATTTGATTTTAAAATTAAGAAAACATAACCTTGAACGTTTATCAAGAACAGTGCCACCATTTCATCATCAAATTTGCATTTATAGAACACATTGATAGATGGCATTGGAGAATATACTAATTCGCCATTAGATTTTTTTTTTTTTTTTTTTTTTTAAAGAAATATATAATCCCAATTTGTTTTCTTTCTTATCTAATTTTTATAAAAATACATACTTATATATAATAGTTTCATGATATATAATATTTATAAAATATAGTTCTCATTACGGGATACGAATAACTTAACAAAAATAAAAAAATAATTAATCGATTTAATTACTCTTTTTGCATAGAAAGAACAAGGGAGATGGAAGAATGTATAAAATAACGTTACTCCTAAATTACAATATCCTTATATCTTTTAATTTTTTCCGCTTCTGTCATTCCTCCTAGTGAGCCGGAGAACTTCCTTTCAATCCCACCATGCTATTCCGCCATCTCACACTCTCATTCTCACTTTTTCCATTTTTTCTTTTTCTCTTATACAGCCAATATATCATCAAAGTATACAAGTGGCGCAGGTGCAGCGGTACAATGACGTTGGCCAACGTGAGCCAATGAACTGTCTCTGATCAGTCGTCTGATTTGTCGAGTTCTTGGGAGTAGGGATGTTCAGTATTGGGCGTGGCTCAAAGGATCGTGCTGGTAATCCAGGGGTGTGTGTTGCCGTAGTATGCCACCATATGTAGTCAGTGTCCGGACAGCAGTGTAGATAGAAGCTCGAGATCGCTCTCGGACCGACAAAGAAGCAGTCGCGGTATAGGCGACACAGGTAGTAGAAAATAAAGCGACGTTTCGACGTTCCAACATCGAAACACAATTGAAAGAGTTGTAAGACGTACAGCAGCAAATCCTGAAGATGGTAGGAAAAATTTGGTATGAAACAGCTAACCCACGAAGCACCCTTAAGAAGCTGGCCATTAAAGAGAGGGAACGTCAACACCCAGATGAAACAGATTAAAGAGATACTAGACCGCTACGATGGAACGACAAGGTGGGAGATCTGGGAAGGGTAGGTTCAAGCTATTCGGACCGATTTTGATCTATCCAATGCAAAAACCAGATTACTTATTGCATCGCGACTAACGAGAAGCGGCCGACAATGGTATCACTCTACTCTCTCGGAGTTCGTATTATTATCGGCGGACAACCTACTACGCCAGCTGAAAATAATGATTCACCAAGGACCTGTTTGCAGCGCAAATACGTTCCGAAGAGCGTAAGTGGAATGCGACGATATCCCTCCGACGGACCGAACACCTCCACCAAAAAGTCATCTTGGGAGACCCCAATAACAGGAGAAGAAATAGTGGGACACATAATTTATGGTATATCCTGGTAAGCGACCTAGATATCTTGCTCGAGTGTAAACATCACGGACAGAATAGGATCTACTTCGTGACTTTGCGAGCATTACGTTGCGTGAAAAAACAAAAGTGGTGGCGCAAGGAAGAGGTACTAAAAAAATCGTTGCTTTAGGCTCTTAAAAGCGTAGCATCATGGATAACAGTGGCCGAACAGAAACGACCTCGGAAGAAAACAAATGACACTACTTAAGCTGCCGCGCTGAAACATCAATGATGTTCAACTGTTCTCAGCATAATCTTCAGTCGCAAGTTTGCGGAATATTCCACGCTTGGATGCAATTAGGTTAATGTCTAAAGGAAGTGAAATTACGTGATACGATGCAAAGAGGGACAGTTCCGGCGCGAGGACCGGAAGATTTCGTGGTAAAACGAAATTACAATCGTACAATCGAACGAAGTACGTTTATTTCACATTTTCTACCCGGTCAAAAGAGAAAAGGTCAACAACATTTACGATTTCGAGAGAGAAGATGAGAGTCGAATGAAATTATTTTCGGTTGTGTCATGTCTTATAGAACGAAAGCTGAAAAAAGCTATGTGGAAGTGTAGAAATTCGAGTAGAAGACGAAAAGTGCATCGAAAGCATTCCAAAGTGAGAATCAGGGTCATCGATATCAACATCGATATCAGCAGCAACAACAACAACAGGAACGTCAACGGGTTTTGGACCTACGGATGAGTTTGTGGAAAGGGACCGACAGAGAGACGGAGGGACAGAGAGACAAGAACAGGAACAGGAGCTGCAACAGGATCAGGAAGAGGAGTAAAAGAAATAGCTATGGACTGCTAATCTTTGAACAGTAAAAATTACCGATACCAAGGACGATATCGATTATAAGAAATCATAGTTTGAGATGTCCGATCATCGATAGATGGTCGACGAGCGAAAAAAAAAGGTAAGGAAGATAAAAACAGCGACGACGATACCGATAATCGATCTGAATGTATCTTGGAATTAGACGATTTATATCGAGAAGATGGTTCGGTTATTGATTTCGACATAGACGATAAAACGATGACCGATTGCCTAGAGATCATAGACGAGACTATCGCGAGGAAAACGAGATTATCCGAATCGTCAGATAGAAAAGATTTAACAAAATAGTAGAACGGATTATACGACGGAAGAAGTTATTCCGTTATAGGAAGCTTTGAATTTGTTTCTTAGATCAGATATATTGAATACCGACGTAAACATGAATACAGCCGTACAGACAAGTCCTACGGCAGATGCTGGAGTTATCAGCAGGCAAGGCGAACTTGCGAACTATTTGGTTATCGAAGTACGAACGAAAAACAAGACGGAGAGATCGACGGTGACGTTGCGGAATTATTAAAAAAATTATCTATGAACGAGAAATCACAAAAGGTATCGGACGATTTACATCTTCATGTACTTTTAAGCAGAAATGTACAAGAATCGAAGAAAAAGCAACAGGAGCAATTTTAAAGTAACAAAAGGAAAAGAAAAAAGTGCAGTTGGAATTGCTAAGTGTGTAGGTACGTACTATGTAAGATAAGAAATCTTATAATTTTTATTGTAACTTGGAGTACAATGAATGTGTGCGAAGGAATCGGTGAGATAGTGATAAGCGAATATCAAGTGCCAAGTATATTGCGAAACACAACGTGTCGGCAAAGTGTAGCCAAGTGATGGCAGATGATTTTAAGGAAAAGAAAACAGGATACGAAGTTAGACGAGCATGAAAAAAAAAACATTCGAGGACGAATGGACGTGCAGAATGGTCCAGTTGGGTTGGAAGATTCTAGTGTTAGTTGTGTATGTGTATTATGAGACAAATTGATCGACAATCGACAAGAGCAATGTATGTCCTTTGTGAGGTGCGTTCATTTATGGAAGGAAAACGCATCTGTTGTACGAGCAGATGTTGTATTTGAAAATATATTAAGGGTTAGAACGTTTTTTTAGTTCATGTGCTTGAATCAGAATAAATCTTTTCTTGTAACTGGTTTTACTGGACGGGCAATAGATTGTTGCGATATTGTGAACTTGAGAAAGAGAGAGGGAGGGAGAGAGAGAGAGCGAGAGAGAGAGAGAGAGAGAGAATGAAGGAGCCGGTTAAAGAGAGAGGGAAGAGAGAGCGAAAAAGGGTTGGAAAGAAAAGGAGATAGTGAGCGCGCGAGGTGAGAGAGAGAGAGAGATGAACGAAACGGACAAATCTCATGTTAAACTATCCGTTTAGAAAATACGCCAAGGAGACATTATGAAAAGTTCAAACTGAAATCTTGAATTTGTTCGTTAATTGTTATTGAAGACTTCCGATGTAAGAAAGGACAAATAAATAAAAGTAAGGAACGTTAGAAAGCACGCACACACACACACACAGAAAAATAAATTTTGACCGTATGAAAACCTCTTTATAAATGTAAACCGATCGTCTGCAGTAAAAGCATTTGTTGCACGAGTAGATGTTGCATTTGAACATATATTAAAGGTTGGAACGTTTTGTTAATCCATGTGCTTCAATGAGAATAAATCTGCTCATGTAACTGGTTTTACTGGACGGGCAATAGACTGTTGCGATATTGTGATCTCGAGAGAGAGAGAGAGAGAGAGAGAGAGAGAGAGAGAGAGAGAGAGAGAGAGAGAGAGAGAGAGAGAGAGAGAGAGAGAGAGAGAGAGAGAGAATGAAAGAAAAAAAGTTAAAGAGAGTGGAGTGAGAGCGTGCGAGAGGGTGAAAGAGCGAAATGGAGGAGAGAGAGCGTCCGAGATAGTGTGAGAGAGAGAAAGAGAGCGAGAGGGTGAGAGATAGATAAACGAAATGAGCAAATCTCATATTAGAATTGTCCCTTTAGAAAATGTCGTTTATCAGCCTTACCTCTTTTCTCTCATCGGCCATCAATGGATGATCAGACATCCCAAACTATGATTTCTTATTGTTAATATCGTCCATGGTATCGGTAGTTTTTACTGTTCGAAGAGTGGCAGTCCATAGCTATTCCTTTTGCTCCTCTTCCTGATCCTGTTGCTGCTTCTGTTCCTGTTCTTGCCTCTCTGTCCCTCCGTCACTCTGTCTGTCTCTATCTACAAACTCATCCGTAGGTCCAATACCCGTTGACGTTGCTGTTGTTATTGTTGTTGCTGCTGATGCTGATGTTGATGTCGATGATCCTGATTCTCACTTTGGAAAGCTTTCGATGCACTTGTCGTATTCTAATCGAGTTTCTACACTTCACGTAGCTTTATTCAACTTTCGTTCTATAAGACATGACACCAACGAAAACAATTTCATTCGACGCTCATCTTCGTTGAAATCGTAAATGTCGTTGACCATTTCTCTTTTGACCGGATCGAAAATGTGAGATAAACGTACTTCGTTCGATTGTACGATTATAATTTCATTTTTCCACAAAATCTTCCGGTCCTCCCGTCGGAAGTGGCCCTTGTTACATCGTATCACGTAACTTCACTTCCTTTTGACATTAACCCACTTGCATCCAAGCGCGGAATATTCCGCAAACTTGCGATTGTCAGCTATCACTAAGCGCGGAATATTCTGCAAACCCGCGACTGAAGAATACGCTGAGAACAGTTGAACATCACCGATGTTTCAGCGCGACAGCTTAAATGGAGTCATTTGTTTTCTTCCGAGGTCGCTTCTGTTCGGCCACTGTATCCACGATGCTACGCTTTTAAGAGCTTAGAGCAACGATTTTTTTTGTACCTCTTCCTTCTGTCTCCACTTTTGTTTCTTCCCGCAACGTGATGCTCGCAAGGTCACGAAATAGATCCTATTCTGTCCGCGATGTTTAAACTCGTGCAAGATATTTATGTCGCTTACCAGGATATACCATGGATTATGTATCCCACTATTTCTTCTCTTATTGAGGTCTCCCAAATGACTTTTTGGTGGATTCGGTCCTTCGGAGGGATTTCGTCGCTTTCCACTTACGCTCTTCGAAACGTATTTGCGCAGCGAACAGGTCCTTGGTGAAACATTATTTTCAGCTGGCGTAGTAGGTTGTCCGCCAATAATGATACGAAATCCGAGAGAGTAGAGTGATAACATTGTCGGCCGCTTCCCGTTAGTCGCGATGAAATAAGTAATCTGGTTTCTGCATTGGTTAGATCGAAATCGGTCCGAATAGCTTGAGCCTACCCTTTCCAGATCTCACATCTTGTCGTTCCATCGTGGCGGTCTTGTATTTCTCTAATCTGTTTCATCTGGGTGTTAACGTTCCCTCTCTTTAATGGTACGTTTCTCAAGGGTGCTTCTTGGGTTAGCTGTTCCATGTAAGGAGTATGTAATTTATAAATATGTAATTGTATAAAGTATGTAATTTAATAAAAATTTGAGAAAAAAGAAAACAAATTGGGATTATATATTTCTTTAAAAAAAAAAAAAAAAAAAAAAAAAAACTAATGGCGAATTAGTATACTCTCCAATGCCATCAATCAATGCGTTCTATAAATGCAAATTTGATGAAGAAATGGTGGCACTGTTCTTGATAAACGTTCAAGGTTATGTTTTCTTAATTTTAAAATCAAATTTTGTTTAAAGGGTAGATTGATGGATACGTTCGATACTAACACTTTTTAAATTGATATTCTTTCGTATGTGTAACACGTATGTTACTTTAATAAAAATATTCAAGAAATCATGTGCGTAACCAAACTATCTATATACGTAGATATATAATAAAATAATATTTTACTCGTAATGTCTTTAATACGAATTATAAGATATAAACAGCACACAATTTTTCCGTTAACTGCAAGGTGATTATCCTCCTTTAAATCGTTATAAGCTTGTAGTAAAAAAATTGTTCTTGATGTTACTACTTTCTTTTTTCTTTTTACTAATCTTTGTATATTATTTTTAATATGACATTTAGTATTATTTAGTGTTATATTTAATATCATTTTTAATAAGTTGTTTTTTTCAGAGAAACGTTTCAAAGTAATCCGTTCAGAGGAACAAGTAATTTCTTCGTTCAATTCAGGAAACACTTCAACGCCATGTTTAGTTTATCTATTAAGCAGAAATGCAAGAAGAAAAAGATTCTATCAAAAATTTGTAAAGTTGGTTGAGAAACATTAGGAATAGGTGGTGCAGCTTTTATATATTCAAGATAAATGAGAAACAAGTGACATGGGAGGTAATTAAACAAAATAAAGAGGTAACAAATGGTAGTGACAGGCTCCAGTCACAATAGAAATACTTTGGGATATCTACATTTGCTTTTCCAGTAAGTATTAAACTATTGATAAAAAGTATATATTGTTTTTGGCTGATTTAACCTTCATGTTGCTTGAGACATCAAAAGTGCAGATATTAACATATTTCATACCGATATATTTTGACGAGGACTTACGCATGCAGCTGGAGCTTTTACGTTCAGATGGTAGTAACTGGACAAACTAAACCAAACACCATACATACAATGCCCATCGTATTTATACGATGACCACTCTCCAGCTCTTCAATAGATTTAGAAACTTTTAAATACGTACTTTTATATGAATCGTGCTCCAGTGACAGACTGTGAAGAACGTAATAGTACATTTCTCTGCATGCAATGTGTTGAAGTAAATCAATTTTTCGCCATATAATTTTCTTCCTTCAACTGTTTATACGGATGATGTAGCAAAAAACACTTTGATGGAACTGGATTATATTAACAAATATAGATAAAAAGTTTATTTATCCACGAACAAATATTAAATTAAATTCATTATATAATATAAATTCAATTAAATGTTTGAGGACTATGCCTTACAGAACCTGATATAAATCCATCTCTGCATATTATACCAATACATCCAATATATTTCATACTTGTAGAACGCCTTAATGGTCGGAATATTAAATATTTGGATACTACACTCGGATAGCGATATCATAAATATGTCAAGAAAAACAGTCCAAGATAAAGGAAATGATTCTACAAGGAATACTTTGGAAATGCTTCTGAGACCAACATTTGTGTTGGCACCTATGTATGTTAGGCAAGTATGTACATTCTATATATCTTCAATAGTGATAGAGGATAGTTTCTTCTTTATACTCTTTAATCATAACAAAATTTAAATTTTGCAGGAGATCTTTACCTTTGTTCATATTCATACACTTTCTCACGTAGGAGAAAGAGTGGCAATGAAATAACGTCAAAATGTATACAAGTCTATTATCGTTTAAAATGTTGCATTCTTTGATAAACATGGCGAACTGGCGAAATAGTAAGTCTATTAACATGTGATATTCTGGATTTCAAAAATGTGTACCTCTGAAGATTTAGAAATTTTTTTACAGATAAAAGCAATTTCAGTAGAGAGCCGAGAAACAGAAGTATTTTCTAAAGAAGTCGAACATGCCTCTAAGTTATAGGAAAAGTTTAGGATTTGGTATTGGTTTATTTCAAGCAGGATTAAATTTATTCGAAATGGTATTTAACTTTATACATCCTACATTGGTGGTCATTTAATGTCAATTGTGCGATCAACATCCCGCGATCTTATGGCATTTTTTATCGCAACTCAAATAGTTCAAAGATCCCTCTCTCAAGAATCTTTATTGCTTGGAAAATACGTAAGAGGAATCAGGGCTAGTGCCCGAATTTTTTAACTATTTTATTATTTTTACTTGCAAGATTTTATATATATTGTTAATAATCGTATATCAATGTTGTTTTATAGTACTTGAATATGGAACTGTAGCCAATGATGGTCCGAGGAAGGAGGAGAAAGGATTCTCTTTCAGGGAATATAGAATTTGGCAATTTAAAATTTAACTATCCAACTCGGCCGGATCACGTTATTTTGAAGAATTTTAATTTGAATATTCTTGCTTCACGATGTCAACGAGGATAATATTTCTATTCATAGATGGGACATTAGGTTTCTTCATTTTAGCTATCTTTGAGATACTGTATCGGCGGATATAAATCAAGAATCTGTACTTTTTGAAATTAGTGTAACGGAGAACATCGGATATGGAAAGTAAGGTGCGATCGTTAAGCAGGTGGATACAAAGTAAGTGAATACAAAAAATAATATACGAATAAAAATAGTAATGCTTTTTCAGAATATTTCATTGTATATCATGCACATTTAATGTTCCAGATCGTAAAAGTGGCGAAAAATGCTAATTCACATGAATTCATTAGAAAATTTCCAAATGGTTATGAAACTTAAGTTGGCGAAGAGGCACGACATTATCTGGGGGACTAAAGCAGCCATCGATTTTAATATTAGGCGAAGCAACTATTCATAAAGAGACTAAATATCGATAATTTGTCATCTATTACATCCCGTATTGTATATGAATTTTATTTTTTGTTCAATTTATAAGATTGGATTATGAAAGCGAATGAATTGTTTAGAAGGCGTAACAAAATGTTACCAGAGATGTAATAATGTTGGTTATTGCTCATATACCAACTACTATTAAATTTGCTGATGTTACTATGGTATTGGATCATGATGTTATTGTAGATGTAAATTGTAAAATGAATCGTTATTCTTTGGCTATCTGTGCAGAGCTGCTTTATCCAGCTATGATTTGTTTCTCCTTTTTCTTTTTTTTTTTTTTACAGTTTCCAAGTAGAAATTAGCTTAATGATGTTGACAATTGACAATTTTTTCCTTTTTTTTTTACTGTTAAAAATGTTTCTCAATGATAATTAATTTTTTCCGATAATTTTCTATTTCTCGTCGACAATATCATATTGTATTTATTTCCTATTATATTCTGTCTTATAATTGATGTATCATCATTGATTCATAAAATGTCTCTTGTTTCACAAGTGGCTTAAATCTAATTTTTGTAAAGTTATATAGAACTGTAATTATTATAATATAATTAATAATTATTGTAATAATGATTATCTTAATTATTAACGTTAATCTTTTGAAATTATTCGTTATATCATATACGAAATTTTAAACGATTCTTTTTGTATCTCTGAGTTGTTCTTAAATTTGCGTAATAAGAAGTTAAGTTTCAGTAAAATCTAATAATAAATAGAACTAAATTAGCGACGTAAGAAGTAACTATGGAAAGGAATGTAGGATAATTAAATAATGAAGGCAATATAATCTTATTATGAAATTGTATACTATGATTTGGTGTGAGGACAAGGAGCGAAAAATTCCTCTCCGTAATTAAATTTCATAACTTCAAGACTGTTCACCAGCTTTCCTCGAAACGTTTGGGACTTCAGCGACTGGTATGGATAAAATATAAACTGCGAATGCAAGCGGGCCAATTTGATCCCAGTATGCGCTGTTATATCGGTGATAATTTTGTATTGGTTATTCTTCTCTTACGCATACATATCAATTAATTCTAGTGGTATAATGTAACTAGTGTTAGTTTACTGTGAACTCGTCCTTTTCGGACTCTCATCTGTAGATCCTTCTTTAATGGTAGTGTGTGCGTCACTCAGAGATCCAGCTAGATACGACGTTGTTACGCATTTCTTTACAGATAAATGTATAGACAAAAATAATTATTATTGCCGCATATAAGAATTAGTATATAAATCTGTGAAAAAAAAAGAATTTTCCAAATATTTTTTTAAACAGAATTATTGAACTATATATTACAATAGATTATTTTAATAGAAATTAAAACATTAGTTGGTTTCGAGAGTATGTACGAGAGGTAGCAAACTCTCAGTGGGTTTTTTATGTTGTTTGCATAAGTTTCGTCCTTTTAGTTTATAAAATATAAAAAGGAACTACAAATTTTTCCAAAATTTAACAACTTTTTAGAAACGCAGATACATTGACATAAACGATTGGACATGTAATTCCTTATTTCTCCATAGAATCATCTGCTCAAAGCTCCTCAGAATGACCGAGTGAGTTACCATAGCTTATCCATGCGAGCATCGTGAAACAGATTTCTTTGCGTTCGGAAATGTTCAGAAAATTGATTATCGGCAAATTACGCACGCAACCAAGCAGGCAATTGCTACTTAACGGCAATAAAAAATACGCCATTGGAGCGTGTATATGAAAACCAATAGCGGTGGTACGAGATTCTATTTTCCCGCAAATTTCGAGAGACGCCACAGTTCAAAACTTCAAAATGTCTAAAACGGCATTTACGCAATCAATGAAAACATAAGTAATTCTTGACCAATTTTTATGAACATAGTCTCATATAAAACACGAAAGTTTAATCTAACGCTTATTGTTTTAGAATTTTGGAGAAAGGTTTTTATTCGTGCTTGAACTATTCTTAAAAAATATTTTTACTTAACAAGATTTTTTTTCTAAGACAATAAAGCTTTTACAATTATTCAGGAACAATACCTGATAGATTAAACCTTCATTTTTATAACGAGACCTTGCTCATCAATATCGGTCAAGAACTACGTCTGTTCTCATTGATGGCGTAAACCTTTAAAATACCAGGGGTAATGGACAGCTTTCAAGAGAAAGTTTTTTACATTGCAGGCATGCAT
>CAKKNJ020000178.1:60000-102500 GCA_918808275.2 Dolichovespula sylvestris
GTATGTATGTATGTATTTATGTATGTATGTATGTATGTATGTATGTATGTATGTATGTATGTATGTATGTATGTATGTATGTATGTATGTATGTATGTATGTATGTATGTATGTATGTATGTATGTATGTATGCACATATTTCTGTACGTCGGCAATTGTATATTTTTTCTTTTCGTTTTTATTCGTGGGTGTTTTCTTCGTTCTAGTTTTTGAATCGCATATAAAAGAATTATTAAAAAAAATTTTATATATGTGTGTATAGGTATGTATATTATAATAGATGAAGTAAATAAATTAATAAATAAATAAACATATGAATATATATATAATAAAAAATAATATCTCTTTTTACAATAGAAAAAAGAACATTATTCTATATATTTTATATATTTATTTATTTATTTTATTTATTACAATATGTATAAAATTCCAATTTATTCGAATAAAATTACTCAAACAAAATTAATCATATTGAAAGTTATTTTAAAAGGCGAAAGGCAGTATCATCGCTCTCTCTCTCTCACTTTCTCTTTTTCTCTCTTACTAATTTTTTTTTTCAAACAAAAATAAATATAGAATACTTACATCTTCTATATGTTATAAGATATCTTTCAAAATGGACCTACTCCGTGATATGAGAGATAACTACGATAAATAGAATTTCGAGGGGTTTCATAATCGTCGGGACTGTTTTTCACTCGTATCCCGTCGTATATATCGAAAAATCAAAAATCCTATGCGAATAGAACGAATGATATTTAAACATACAATTCTATTATTGATATTAAACGGTAAGACAAATATTAACTATTTTTCTTCCTGATTTCAACCAATATTTGAGTGTTTTCGTTGTACAAATAAACGAGGCTGCCCGAAAACCAATCGATGATACGCTATAGCGTATAAATGCGCGATAAAAACTTCGGATCTTCTTTCTACTCGTCGAAAGAGTTTATAAAATAAATACATAATATAAATATAATATAATGTAATATAATATAATATAATATAATATAATATAATATAATATAATATAATATAATATAATAGATAGATAGATAGATATTTTATTCTTCCCCTTGGGGTTTGAAGGCGCTTTTCCGAGGAGCGTACCCAAACCTCTTACAATCCTTTTACAATCTCCTCCTCACCCCCCCTTGCCTCCACAACCATGACCATATTTACACCCACTTACATCTATCTAAATCTACTTTATGACTAACTTAAAACTATCTTACTTACTAGTCGACTTAATATAATCTATTAGTCAAATAACAACTTAACCTAATTTAACAACTAATAATTTTATCGCTAAACTAAATTTACTATCCTAGAGAGAGAGAGAGCTCTAGTTCCCTGACCATGGGCTTCCGGTTCCACACACATGCATACATTCACCTCCTCTCCGATTCACACTCCCATTCTTCCCTTCCCCCGTTCTCCCTCATACTTTCCACCCCTCTGTTCTTTTCCAGCTCCCTCATCCACCACTCACCTTCCCCTCCTTGCCCCAACACCTCCGTCATTTTTCCCCGCCAACTCTCCCCATCCTCCTTTATCCTACATTCTCCCAACACATGCTCCCACGTTTCCTCACTCTCCCCACACATCCTACACCTCCTCTTCTCCTCCGCCTCCCAGTACCTTGCCCCTCTCATCTCATTATTCAGCCTGAATCTCACCACCCTCCTCCACCTACTCTCCCCCCATGCCTTCCTCAGATACTCAGGCACTTCTTCTCCACCCACCTCCTTATACCACCAATTATACCTCCCCCTCTAATCCTTTCCTCTCTTTCCTCCCTCTGCAACTCCCTGTCCCTTTGTTCCCAACCATCATACACTCCCTGCCCCTCCCTTCTCCTTTCCACCATTTCCTTTACATCATTGCCCCTCTCTTCCCAGAATTCCCTTCTCTCCTCCTCCCATCCCAATAACCCCTTTCCCTCCGCTATCCTCCTCTTCATTTCCTCCCAGCATTTTCTCGCCAGTACCCCACCCCTTCCCACTTCCAATTTCCTCCCAAAATTCACCGCCCTTCTCCCAGTCCCTATCCTAAATTTGTTCTTTTTTATCTCCTCCCTTATCAAATAACCCGGAGTACACCAGTCTACCCCCAGTGTCCACCTTATCCACCTCTCCTGCATCGCTTCCACTTCCTTCCGCTCCCTCCACCCCCATATCTCCGCTCCATACTCCATCACCGTCCCTACCAATCTCTCATACAGCCATATTCTCCTCTCCCAATCCCCTGCAAACCTTCTTTTCCCTATTCCCCAAACCTGCCTAACCAATGCCCCCGCCTTCCTGATTCTTTCCCTCACATGCGCCTCCTGATTCCCATTCCTCTGCATTCTATACCCTAAGTATGTGAATTCCCTCACCTCCTCGATTCTCTTTCCCTTCCATCTACACTTCACCTCCGCCATTCTCCCCCCCCCCCCTTTCTGAATCTCATCACCTTCGTCTTCTCCACATTCACCTCCAGCTTTTTCTTGTCTAGGATACCCTAATATAATATAATATAATATAATATAATAATATAATATAATAATAATAATTATTATTATTATTATTACAACAGTATTAATAATAATAATAATTATAATAATAATAATAATAATAATAATAATAATAATAATAATAATAATAATAATAATAATAATAATGGTAATAATAATAATACGTAATATATATACATACGCACACACGTATGAGGAGAAAAAGAAACGGATTATATATCGTAGTGGTGTTGTAGTATATAGGCGCGAATAATGAGGTATCATTGAAAATGTAAGTTTTCCTAGTTTAAAGCCAACTAACACATTCGTGACGGTCAATCGTCGAAAATAATACCAATCAGATTTATACGGGAACGCAGACGTGTTCTCTGAGCGCACACACGCACACGCACGCACACACGTCAAACACATACACATACACACACAGACACACACGCATATTACAGATCATTTATCTTTCTTCCCACCCTTTCCTTTAATGCTTTTTTTTTTATTTATCTTTTTTGTTTTTTAACAATGACGTAAATTTCTAGCCGTTTCGTATAAATAGTAAATACAGAAAAACAGAGTCCTCGTTATGAAACAAGATTTAGAGATTTGTTTGCGAGGTCAAGGACAATTATTTTTCAACGATTCGAATCTAAAGAATACTCTTACAAGTATATTTACGTGTTACGTGTCACACCATTGCTTCATATGTACCGAGTCGATCCGTAGTTATTGTACATACTATACAAAACACACACCACGGGGCTTTACCATAATATATCTTTTATATTTGCGAGGAATTGTTTTCCTATAACCTTCTTTTTCTATTTCTTTTTTTCAATTTTTTCTCCCGTCCCTTCTTTCCTTCCTTTTATTTTTTTTCTTCATTCATCCGACGTACTTCTTATCTCTATCATTCGTTCGACGTACTTCTATTCTTTTATTTATTTATTCATTCGTTTTTCTTTAGTTTTTCTTTCTTTTTGATTCATCCATTCGCCTGAAATTATCGATCAATTGTGAAATCGCGATCGGGTCGAGAAAGGAACGAACGGTTTGTCATTGTTGGTTTTTCTCTTTTCTTTTTCTTTTTTAATAATTTTTAAAACTTTTCTTTTTCCTTGTTTCGTTCTTCTCGAGTAATTAAATGCCCTATATCGTTTTCGAATTAAATGCTCGTGTGCTCCTATTAATTAACAAAGAAATTGATTTTGTGTCGCAAACGAATGTGAATATAATTTCAACGATCCGGAGCGCTTTTAAATGATTTATATATATATATATATATATATATATATATATATATATATATATGTGTGTGTGTATATATTATATGTATGTACTAAAAGTGTATCGCGAGTGACTTTAATGTAAAAGAAGGGAAAAACAAGAGGAAGTGAAAGAGAAAGAAGAAAAAAAATGTTAGGAAAACCTGACCTTTTCTTTCTTTCTTTTTTCTTTTCTTCTTCCTTTATCTCCCCATAAACTCGTTCCTTTTGCAACGGGCATCGTGTCATTGTCGTGAAAGAGAAAAAAAATAGAAAAAGAATTATATCTGTGTACGTATACACGTGTACATACCTAAATACACACACCTCTATAATATATATATATATATATATATATATATATATATATATATATACATATATATATATATATATATAGTGCACGAAAAGTACACAAGGCTTTTTTCCTCTTTTTGTCTCTCTCTCTCTCTCTCTCACTCACTTACCTCGAGGGGTGTTTTCGCATTTGTATTTTAAATTGGCAAGAGTGAATGAAAGAGAACGCGAAATAGGAAGAGAAAGAAAGACATGTTTGTCAATGGGTGGTTGTGATAATGGTGGTGCCGGTGGTGGTGGTTGGAGGGGGGAATATTAATTACCTTGTGACATATTCTTTATATACAACGATACACATGTGTGACTTAAGACTGTTGCGATGGTTAAAACGATACCGGGTCAAATCGTTTTAACCATGGTTTTAATCAAAGAAACAAAAAATGCAAAAAAAGAAAAAAAAATCGAACGATCCCTTACCAAAGCACACGTTTATTAGAAAGATATTGTTAAAAAAAAAAAAAGAAATAAATACATAAATGTGTTTCTTTACGATAGATTAACGATATGTGAAGTACTACAACGGGGGATGATCTTCGGTATTCCGAAATAAATTCTTTTCGTTGACGTAATACGAGTTAATAACTTCAATGGTTATGCTAAAAATTGTGTTCAAGTTTCGTTGAAAATTTCCTAACCTTTGATAAAATGTTATAGAGGGGGTGGGTGTGGTGTAGTAGAGGGTGGTGGTAGTTGTATAGAATTTCTCGGATACCACGTACATAAATGTGCAAAATTCTTGTTCTTTCTTCCTTCTTTCGCTGATAATTAAAAAGAAAAAAAAAAGAAAGAAAGGATGATGAAGAAATTGTGATGTGATACGAATTCCGAATACGTTTACGTAATTTCGTTTGAGCAAATCGGCATACCTGAATTTTTGCTGTGAACGAGATTAAAGGCTGAATTTAAATTCTTATAAACCAAAAAGAAAAAAAAAAAAAGAAAAAAGAATAAAAAAGAAGAACGAAAACAAAAAGGAAATCAAATAATTTATTCCAACGAAAGAAGAGGAAGAAGATAATAAGAACGAAAAGAAAAGAAACAACAACAGCAAAGAATGAAAAAGGAAAAGAGAAGAAAAAAAATAATTGACGATGTTATATAGAAACAAAAGTATCGACTATCGATAGGACATACTCGAACTATCGATAAAACAATCGATATTATTATTTCTTTGAATAGATCGATCCAACGAACAAAGGAACGATCGTCCGTCGATCGATTGATTTATTTAATTTTTCTTTATTCTTTTTTCTTTTCTTTGACTTCGTTTATCTCCCTTCCTTTTGACTCTCACGACAGAAATGTTACGACATCATCATCATTATTATTATTATTATTATTATTATTATTATTATTATTATTATTATTATTATTATTATTATTATATTTCGCTATCAATATCGATCGGACGAACGTATACGATACACGTTATTATTTTAATGTTACGCGAGTATATTCAGAAGTGAAACATACGTAAACCTACATGAGTAACTCGAGTTTATTATTATTAATATATTATTATTATTATTATTATTATTATTATTATTATTATTATTATTATTATTATTATTATTATTATTATTATTATTATTATATTATTATTATTATTATATTATTATTATTATTATTATATCTCTACTTCACTTCAATTCACTTTACTTTACGTTACTTTACTTTGCACTAGCCCTGCTCAACTTATACATCACTTTGATTTCAATTTATTACAAATCATTCGAACTAATAATCTAAACTCCAACTGTTGGTACGAGAGATGGATAAATTAGTAATGTATGTATATGTAATGTATATTACGATAGTAAGGTTGTACCCTGTCTGTAATATCATCTCCATCTCTTTCTCTAAGTTTCTATCTATCTTTAAGTATCTCTCTCTCTCTCTCTATCTCTCTCCCTCTCACTTTGTGTTTCAATCTCTGTATCTCTCGTCAATGAAATATCGTAATTTGCAAATTGATTACTAAGAGCGCGTCTAAGCCGAATTTAGAATTACACAACTCGGGATAGTAATCATGGCAAAGAGAAAGTGATAGAGATATAGATAAATATATATATATATATATATATATATATATATATATATATATATAGAGAGAGAGAGAGAGGGAGAGAGAGGGAGAGAGAGAGAGAGAAAGAGATAGACGACGATAAAGATAGAAAATCTTTGAATACTTATCGACGTAAACGAGTTTGAAACCATCGTTTTAAAATGTTCTCTCCATGTTTGTGGTGGTACATTGATATCTACAAAAGAAAAATAGAAATGGAGTGATCATTTAGTTCCTATTGATTCTCAAAACGAGAAAGAGAGTGAGAGAGAGTTCTTTTCCTTCCTCTCATCACTCATTTCTCATCTCAATAGGAAACGTTGAACGTAAATTTATCTTGCAACGACATCCTCTCTCTCCCCCTCTCTCTCTCACTCTCTCTCTCTCTCTCTCTCTCTCTCTCTTTAGCTGCCTCTTGCGGGTAGCAGGGAATTCATTCTTATGGAACACTCATTGCTGAGTGTATTTATTTCGAGAAATGGAACACTCCTTTCTTACGCAAATATGAGTTTGTGACATGTTTCCAAATGTTGGATGGTTGGTTGTTCGATCGTTTGTAGTTTGTCGAATGTCGATTGTTATTGTCGATTGTTAATGTGTAGTAGCAGTGTGTTAATAAGGACTTAATTTTTACTTACGTTTCGGTAGCCGCATGCGATGCACACCGTCGTTGGTAGTCCAGTTCACAAATATTCCTTTTCGTTCGATTAAATCGAACGAATTTATGTTAATTTTTTGTCAATCAATTGTCAATCAATTTTTTTAGTCATCAATTAATACGACGAGCGAATTAATATGCCGTCGTAGTTGATTGGACGAATTGACGGAAGACGGAAATTGAAATGAAAGATTGTAAGAATATCTCTCAACATAAAAATATATACTTCGTACGATGTTGCTGTTGTCGTTATAATCCACGATCGTCGTATTAATCGTTTGGTATACGTAGTGTATTAAATAGATGTGAGGGTATTGCGCATTTTTTATTTAGATATTTATTTATTAATTTTTTTATTTATTTATTTATTTAAAAGTCCTGTTCTTCGTCTCTTTTTAATCGCTCGTCTTTTTTTTTCATTTTTTCCTCCTTCCTTTCTATATTTATTTATTTATTTATTTATTTATTTATTTATTTATTTATTAATCAATCAATCAATCAATCAATCAATCAATTGATTAATTAATTATTTAATTAATTAATTATTTAATTAATTAATTAATTTATAAATATAAGGTTTTCTTTACCAATAATTTACACCTTTATTTATTTCTTTCTTTATTTATTAATTTATTTCTGCTTTACATCGTTCTATCATAAGCACACACATCGCATACTGGTATTACATATAATATAATATTTAATAACAGAGTGAAACATCATCGATAAACAAATTATTCGACGTGACATATCCATGTATTACATATATATATATATGAATATATATACACATATATATAACTACTTATCTCTTATATGTTAAAAAAAAGAAACAGAAATGCGAAACAGTTCCTATCGTAAAATAGAAACGTGTATTTTTTATTTCTTCCGTATTTTCTTTTCTTCCTATTTCTTTTTCTTTTTTCTACCTCTCTCTTTTTTTTACGAAATCCCGTATGAACGAACACGAATCGTCATCGCACAAGTTTAAATTTCCAAACAGATGAAACCGATTTTAACGTTAAAAGTGACATACAATTACGGGGTTTCTATTTTTTTCTTCTCTTTTATTTTCTTTTCCTCTCTCTCCCTCCAGCACTCTTCGTTGATGCGATTTAAAGAGAGAGAGAGAGAGAGAGAGAGAGAGAGAAAGAGAAAGAGAGAGAGAGAGAAAGAGAGAGAGAGAGAGAGAGAGAGAGAGAGAGAGAGAAGAAAATAACGGAACAAAAGAAAAACCTACCCCTATCACTTGTCTTCTTCTATTCTCTAACACCCTTACACTCCATTACACCCATCTAACCATATTACGTCGTAAAACTAATAAACGGTACTTTTTGCTTACAGAAACATGGACCAAGGATGAAATACTCGGCATGCAGAATAGTCGTGCATACCGTTTGCACGACAATTATAAATTTTCCTTGTAAGACTACTTTCCGTGATGTTGATGTTCGTTTATATCGAGAACATACGGCAACAAAGCATCACTGGGTACACAGGCGTACCCAGAAAGGAAAATGTAATTCTTGTGCGAAAAGCTTCTAATCGAAACTCAGTTTCGCATCGAACGAAATTTTGGCAGTAAGCTGCAGTTGGTGTAAAATCGCCTACCACAACAAGGAGACCTGCTTCAACACGAAGATCATTGAAGAGGATTGCCTACTGGGATTGCACGTCTCTATAATTGTGCCTTCATCTTGGATAATAAAACTACCAAGGAAGGGCTGCTTCAAGAGTAGTCATAAAAAATCACCAAGAAGAAAAAGTAAGAGCAGCGGCTCTTCCATCGATAAATTGAAAATAATTGATACAGAAAATCCAATAGAAGAACAACAAGAAAGAAAAGATGAGGCACAATCTTGGATAATTAAGCCTATACCGACCGTGGCTGTTAGACCAGTAATAGTTTTCATTAATCCAAAGTCAGGCGGAAATCAAGGAGCTAAATTAATACAAAAATTTCAATGGCTTCTAAATCCTCGGCAGGTCTTCGACCTTACTCAAGGCGGACCGAGAATGGGGTAAGACATAGTAACCTCGATATCTTTTTCTTTCCTTTTCTTTTCCTTTTGCGTTTGCATAAACAATCGCTCTCTTTTTTTTTCATATAACACTTTAATATCGTAATTAAACGCGTGACTATATCGTTCGACGATAATATTAATGTATTTTTTAGTTTTTTAATTTTCTTCCAAAACTAACAAAAAAAACAATTTCATTCTTTCTCCTAAGTCGAAGTGAGAAACGTTCGTAATTTTTTCATTTTCCCTTCTTTTCTTTTTTTTTTTTATACAATCGAGTCAATCGAAATGAAACGGACAATATTCGTTAAAATTGAAATTACCTCTGACCTCGTGGAACTCGAGGGCTATATGAGCGTTCACGCCAAGGGAGAAATATTTGTTGACGACGTTTAACGGTAGAATTTCCTTGGCCTTTCCGCTCTCTTTGTCGTTCTGTACGTCAGGATTTTTCTCGACGACCAACTGCCATCGGTCCAATAGTACGGTCTTGCTCTCGCCAATGCTCGATAGTATTTTTCCAATCGGTTCGTCGGTGTAACCACCACCCCAGCTGAGTGCTCTGGCCAAATCGTTTCCGGTACCGAGTGGTAGTACCCCTACTGCTGGTGTTGATGGAGCGCCGATTTCATCCAAGATCGAGAGAACTCAACCGACGATACCGTCACCGTCGCAAGCCAAGACCCTTAAGTTTGGTACCTTCTTAAATAGTTCCAATCTAGAACAGAGAAAATTGAATGATTTGTCAGATATACTGCGTTTTAATCGAAAGAAAAATTCAAATGAATAAAAAGAAATTTAAATAAATAGAAGAAAAGCATCATTTGTCAACGATCGCACGTCAACCTCTTGACGGTATGTGTGTGTGTGTGCGGTCGTGTGCGCAAGCGTGTAAAACGTGTTGCCTTCTTTTGTTTTTTCTTTTTGGAAACGATTTCATCCACATACGTACATATTATCGTCGAACGAAATAGGCGCGCGTTTAATTGCGATATTAAAGTGTTATACGAAAAAAAAAGAGAGCGATTGTTTATGCAAATGCAAAAAGAAAAGAAAAGGGAAGAAAAAGATATCGAGGTTACTATGTCTTACCCCATTCTCGGTCCGCCTTGGGTAAGATCGAAGACCTGCCGAGGATTTAAGAGCCATTGAAATTTTTGTGATAATATAGCTCCTTGATTGCCGCCTGACTTTGGATTGATAAAAACTATTACTGGTCTAATAGTCGCGGTCGGTATAGGTTTAACAATCCAAGATTGTGCCTCATATTTTTTTTCTTGCTGTTCTTCTGTTGGATTTTCTATATCCATTATTTTCAATTTATCGATGGAAGGGCCGCTGCTCTTACTTCTTCTTCTTGGTGACTTTTTAAAACTGCTCTTGAAGCAGCCCTTCCTTGGTAACTTTACTATCCAAGATGAAGGCACAATTATGGAGGCGTGCAATCCTAGTAGACAATCCTCTTCAATGATCTCCGTGTTGAAGCAGGTCTCCTTGTTATGGTAGGAAATCTTACATCAACTACAGCGTACTGCCAAAATATCCTTCGATGCGAAACTGAGCTTCGATTGGAAGCTTTTCGCACAAGAGTTCCATTTTCCTTTCTGGGTGCGCCTGTGTACCCAGCGATGTTTTGTCGTAGTGTGTTCTCGATACAAGCGCACATCAACATCACGGAAAGTCGTTTTGCAAGGAAAATTTAAATTTGTCGTGCAAACGGTACGCACGACTATCCTGCATGCCGAGCATTTCATCCTTCGTCCATGTTTCTGTAAGCAAAAAAGTAACGTTTATTAGTTTTACGACGTAATATGGTTGGGTGGGTGTAATGGATTGTAGGGGTGCTAGAGAATAGAAGAGGACAAGTGATAGGGGTAGGTTTTTCTTTTGTTCCGTTATTTTCTTCTCTCTCTCTCTCTCTCTCTCTCTCTCTCTCTCTCTCTCTCTCTCTCTCTCTCTGTCATCTACCATTAAAACTTATTAAACAATACCGAGAAAAAATAAATAAATAAATAAAAATAAGAAATAAATAACACGTTACAATTTATAAGATAAACGAATCATTCGGTCTTTCGATTAAACGTTAAGCCCCCCTCCATGCCGATTCGATTCATTCGATTCTTCTTATCCGCTTCTATTTCGCTAGAAATATTCTTAGTTTTTGCTTCTTCTAAATCTTTTATTTTAATTTTCCAATGTGCTTCGCGTAAATCTATTCCTCGTCTAAAAGGTTTCAAATAATTTTCCTCGAGCACATTTACCATGCTCCAAATGCCAGTTTCATTTGGATCGATCTTTTATAAGTAAAAATATTGAAGAGATTTGATGTGGTTATTATTTCATCCGATATCTCTAACAAATTGGTTGCACTACCACAAAGCAGGTGGTTACATGCACTTTTTAATAAAGAGTCTAAATCGTTTCCAAAGAAATATATACACCTAGGTGTCATTCGTAAACTTTCAATGATAGATGCTTTGACTAAACCAGTTACAATTTATAAGATAAACAAATCATTCGGTCTTTCTATTAAACCTTAAACCCCCCTCCCCCGCCCCTCTGACGATTCATTCAAACCCCCTCGTTTAATGTTCTTAAAGTCCGCCAGTCGAATTTGGATTTCAATCTCTATCGCGATCCATCATCGATTGTAATTTTTGTCTGTGTCCCTGTGTGTTTTCTCTTTTTTTTTTCTTTTATTAATATTTTCTTTTTCTCTTCTCTTTTCTAGTCCACGAGACAGGTTGTTCGGGCTTAGCCCGGAGGTCCATACATTCAATGCCGGCCTACTCGAAAAGACGTCCGATGGTATATTGAAGGCTGCGAAGATCGGCGATTTGCCGGCCCTAAAGGAACTACATAGGAAGGGATATTCCCTTTTGTCCATCGACGCGACCGGACAAACCTCTTTGCATCTGGCAGCTAGATACGGTCATAAAAACATCGTTGGATATCTAGTTGCCAGTGCCCCATCGACAATCCTCGACATTGTTGATAACGACAAGTAAGTATCCTATTAATTCATTTCGATATGTTTGCTTGCTTGTGCGTGTGAAATGTGTGTGTGCGTGTGCGTGTACCTATATATGCGTACATGCATACATGTATATATTCTTTTTTTTATATTTCTTTCAAATTAATATTTCAAAAGAAAAAAGGTAGAAGATATTTCAAAAGTTCGATATTTTCTGATGGTTATTTTTTTTTTGTTTTTGTAAAAAATCTTCCAGAGGACAAACGGCGCTACATAAGGCCGCACAACGAAAGAAACGGGCAACGTGTTTCATGCTCGTTGCCGGTGATGCCAACCTAACCGTGAAGAACATTCATGGACATACACTGAGGGAATTGGCATTGCTGGCGGAGAATCGTGAACTCGCGGCGTATCTTCAATGCGAGTTTAATCGTTCTCAATGTTTCTTTGTGTTCATGTCGTTCTAAGTCAAGTTTAATCATTTTTTGTTTTTCTTTTATGTTCAATCTCTTAAGTATTTCGCGAAAGCGTTTTACAAAAACACGCGTGCGGAAAAGAAAGGGAAACGTATACAAAACAGTCTTTCTTTTTTTTTTAAATTAAATTTCAAATAAATCGAAATATATATATATATATATATATATATATATATATATATATGTATATTTATTTCTTTATTTGGGTATTAATAATTGTTTGAATTTTTTGTCGATTAGGTCAAAAACAGTTCCAGTTAATAGCGGAGGAAAAATAATTACGATTAATATGGAAAATTCGATATGAAACATATTTTCCTCCCGTTCGATAAAACAATAAATTCTGAAATACTTTTGTTGTTTTCTCGTTCTACTTCTTCTTTTTTATTTATTTTTTTTCATTTTTTTTTTCTTCTTCTTCGTCTTCCCCTTTTTGTGGGAAAATAGTATACGAAGAAGAAAAAAAAAGGATAGACAAGAGAGAAGAAGAAGAAGAAAAAAAGAAAAAAAGAGGAGAAGAAGAAAATAAGAAAAGAAAAGAGAAGGAGAAGAAAAGAGAAGAAAAAAGGAAAGAAATGAAGAAACGATGATAACGAAAAAATGTGTTTGCAATAACTATCACA
Organism: Dolichovespula sylvestris; assembly: GCA_918808275.2. Classification (NCBI taxonomy): domain Eukaryota; kingdom Metazoa; phylum Arthropoda; class Insecta; order Hymenoptera; family Vespidae; genus Dolichovespula; species Dolichovespula sylvestris. The sequence goes on from CAKKNJ020000178.1 coordinate 72,953, forward strand.
GCGTTTAGCTTATATATTTATGTAATTTCGAGTGTGCGTCTGTGTGTGTGTGTGTACGTGCCTTTGCTTGGATCAAATGAATGTATAAATGAACATTAAAAATTTTTCCTCCCATATTACATACCATATATATATCATATGTACACCTACATACATACGAATGAGAGAATTTCGACATACAGAGCATGTTATTTCTATAGTCTATTTCAATCTACTTTATTCCCCTCCGCCCTCCAGCCCCCCACAATAACACCCTCACTGCCATCATAAAAAAAGGACACAAAATAACCGAACAAAGCATTCAGAAATGCTTCCAAACATCCTACATCCGACATTTTGGAAATTTCTTTCAAATTAATAATAATAATGAAGCGTTCAAGGAGAAATATGGTTAATGGATTATTAAGGAGGATATATATATGTATACGTATATGTATATGTATATAATATAAGATTTCTCGCGTTCGTAATCGATCGAAATGAATAACAACGCAATCGTGTCGATTGAGATTTAATATCTTCGATAAATAATTCAAACGGTTCTTAAATAAATCGCAACGCTACGTCGCGACCAAACGTTACGATTTTCGCGAGGACAACCGACTGGGAGGGAACAAACGAACGCGTTACGTTGAGAGTCAGTATAAACCGACACGTCGAGCCAATCCCTGCTCTCGTCGGTTTCCCTGTCGTAATTGGGACGCGACGTTCTTTTTCCGTTATCCTTATCGATCGAATATCGTTCTGGTAGATATGCGATTTGACAAATTGACGCGGCCGTGATCGTTGCGTCGTTCGCATCGATTAAGCTACCGTCCTTTATCAGCGTTCCTGTTAGTCGACAAGAAGTGTCGATCGATTCCTTTTTTTCGCTTTTAATCGACTCTTGTACGATCGATCGATCGATCGATCGATCGATCAAACGAAAAAAGAACAAGCAGATTTGTAAATACAAATCCGGATCGTCGGTGACAACGTATTGCTTCGTTGTTCTTTTTTTTGTTATTTTCTCTTTTTGTTCTAATTTACCTGACATAAGAAGTCCCTCGCAAATAATCGAGACCTTCCACTGTTGTTGTTGTTCGGCCCTACGATCCTCGACGTTGTTTCAAAGCCGGCAGAAATGCACCCGGCCACCTACCGAGGCCCGATAGATCGACGCGAAACGGGAAGCTGTTAGCTACGTCGCAGGTAGATTCCGATATACGATATCTCCTTATTAATGCATTAACGAACGCAACGGCATCCTTCGATTCAGTTTCTCAATCTTTCAAACAATGCTCGGGCGTCTACAACGACAAGCGAACGTTACGATCAATGATCGATTTTCATTCATTAAGATAGATGAAGCAACTTAGAATTTAGAAAGGTCGAACTTGAACGTAAACTAACCTTATTATTGTCGATAGCAGGCAGAGTCTCAGGCGATTCAACAAATGACGAGTAAATTCGATTTCGTCGGAGAGGAAACGCATTATAGGTGTCGCGTCATTCGCCCTTTCGTTGGATATCGTATTAAACGACGCCTCGAATTTCAACAAACGTCTGTTCAACGTTCCCTTCAAATCCTCCTCGATCCTATTCTCCATCGATCTCGTCCAACCTCGGCCATCTTTACTAGATACCTTTATCTTCACATCTGAAAACAAACGAATTTTTTCTTTCACTTCGGGAACTTTGTAAGGTTTTTAGTTCTTTTTTTTGCTATTATCGCCAGGAACTGATCCTGGACCGGAGTTAAAGTCAGTGAAGTCTCATTGGGACAAGGTGATGTCATGCAAGCGGACAAGGACAAGTCATGCAAGCGGAATTAGCATTAGATGTCGTTTAATTTACCTTAGAGATGTGCCAAGACCCTCTCCGCCCCGATCCTTTCCCAAGTTCTGGGAGCGTTATTTGGTAAACCGAAATATTCCCTCGGCGAATCATCGTCGTCCAAACGTTCCGCGATCTTCAACGGATCGTTATCCGATATATCGAGTAGATTTATCGCGCGTCATCCAACATACGACGACCCTAGATAACGTCCTTCGACCATACGTCGCGAATGATCGCACGTAGGGCGCGCGTATCGTAATCGTCCTGCAATCGTCCACCGTAAACTGCGACGACCAACAATCCGCGACCAATTTCCCAATTTTACTCATGATCGATTTTATTAATCGTATTGTCGATTATCAACGCGTAAGCAGCACCCAAATCGGCCTCGTTCCATTTATATGATCTTCTCCAAGCTTGCGGAACATATTTACGCCGTTCTTGTATAGTCAAGTGTAACCAAGCCAACATAAACTTGCCGGGTATATTGTCATTGGTATCGTTAACATCCAATTGTTGTACTTGTTGGAACGTTCTTCTTAGATTTCTCTTAACCCCTTCTAAGGGCTCGTAAGCTAATTTCAAACATAATCCAGGTAGGCCAGGATAAAATCCACTACACTCTTCCGTGGTCAACTAAATTCTCGTGGTTGCTTGTTTATCGGTGGTACACATTGGCGACCTCAATAGGCTCTCTAATCGAGGAAGCCAAATCAGGGCCAATTGTAAATTGCTCGATAGCACCCAACTTTAGTTTCTACAATTGATCAATATATAAAAACCGATTAGTAATACGCGAGATCTGTTTTGTTAATTGACGAGATTGTCCTACATCTAGGACAAATACTTACTTGCAGGCAGCTTCTAATGCTAATTCCGCTTGAATAACTTGTCCTTGTCCCAATGAGACTTCGGTGAAGACGATGAACGACGTTCCACGATTCACGGCCAATGACTTTAACTCCGGTCCAGAATCAGTTCCTCGTAAGAATAGCAAAAGTATCGGCATAGTCGTTCTCTCGTTGTCCGCGATCTTCTTTTAAGACCACGCTGGTGGCGCCAGATCTCGTACCCCTTTGTAAATTATTCATATCATTATTATTCTTCTTTTTATTTTTCTTCTTATCCTTATTCTTATTCTTATTCTTATTAATATTACTGTTACAATTATTATTATTATTATTATTATTATTATTATTATTATTATTATTATTATTATTATTATTATTATTATTATTATTATTATTATTATTATTGTTATTATTATTATTATTATTATTATTATTATTATTATTATTATTGTTATTATTATTATTATTATTATTATTATCATTATTATTATTAATGTATTTCATTGACATTTTTTCTGAAAATTCGAGCCGGTCGTTCAATGGAATAAAAAAAAATTTCAGATTAATTCAAACGTGTAATACGTGTTTATTTTGTAAACTCACCCAATTGTGAGATGACGTATTTCGTCAGCGCCGTGTGCAAATAATCCGGACGTAGGACTTTGATAATAAGTATGCGCTGAATTAGTGTCAAACTATTGTCGTTGTATATATTTCCAATATCCTCGAACCAAACATGTTTCATTTTAGCAGATACCTGTTATCGATATAAATAAATATATAAATATGTGTATGAATATACATAGATGCAATAGAATGAATGTACGTAGATGCAATAGCATGAAACACAAGGAAAATTATAGATCTGTGGCTTGATCTATACGTTTACACACGCACGCGCACGCACACACACACAGATATATAAATCGATAAATCGGGTTGATCGTGTTAATATATTACCTGATGCATCGAATTGGCCAATACTTTCAGGCTGGCCGACGTTTATCAGGCACCCAATCGGGCACTTGAAAATCTATATTATCCTCGTTATTTGTTAGATCGCTATCTAACAAGAGATTTTTCTCGATCTCCGATATTGGATTTAAATATAGTACCAAGTAAGGTACAAGAGGCAATCGATGTTTTATATATGCCGCCCTTGTACAGTGATGTACCTTTAATGAGATCAATCTGCATGAAAGTTAAAGACAAATCGTTTTTATTTCTTTTCTTTTTGTTTTTTTCTTTCTACAACAAAATCTATCAAATATAGACCTCTTTTCAACCAGCCTGTCCAGTTCTTTGATCCCTTCGGTAAAGGCTATCGATCTGGATCTCTCCGCTTCGAGATATATGTCCGTGAACGCTTCCGTTGAAAATACGTATAAAGGATTCAATAATGTCAATCCCTTGATGGCCTTGTAAACGTTAGCCGCGAATTTAGCGAGTCACTCGCGATTCTCCATTCTCCTAAAAAATATTCGAAATTCGAAATTGTTCTTTTTATTATAACACTTATAGGAGCGCATACTCTATATAGTGAAACGGAATAAATGAGTTTTTATAAATATATTTAGAATATTTTAAAGGGATTTCTTAAAGTCTTACTTAGAAATATCCTCGAGGGTACGCCGGCTTTCTTCTAGTGCAAGAGAAATCTCCATTGCCTTCGTCTGTGTACTTTCTAACGAAGTTAAAAGGCCACATCGTGACCATTTAGTGACTATTGCAAGAGATCTTGCCTTCTCGCCGTACCCATCGGGCTAATAAATGGCAACAGAATCGAAGGAAATTCAACAATCTCCTCGACCAACAATGCCTTCCCAAATCTAACCGCTTATTCCAATGCGGTAAAGTACTTAGGATCCGATGCTCTCCCAACAGATTTCTCAGCGAAACTATCGGGACGTTCCTTGACGAATTTCGCGACGGCTGCCAAACTTGGCAGGTTCTTTGATCAGAAAAGAAACGAACAGACAAACAAAAGCAAACATTAACGAATTGTTCGTCTCCGACAACTTCCTTCTCTCTTAGAAATACAGATAAATTTCTCACCTGATATCGTCCTTGATGCCACGTTTAGCCAGGAAAGTCTTCATACTATTCCTAGACGTGTCCTTGATACGCATAAGTCTGAGAACGCCCTCAAGGACGTCTCTAACAGGTGCCGGTGGTGCTCTCAATGATCTCACTTCGGCGAGAGTATCCGAACTGATACCAGCAACAGCGTGCGACGCTTGTTCTACCAATGGCTCGACTTTGTTCAATTCTCCTTCTATATCGGCCTTTTTTTAACAAGGAAACAAAAACAAGATGAATATAATTCTTTGTCGTCGTAAAAATGATTTCACTCGTATCCTTGTGGTGATGTAAGATCAATGTTACCTTTCGTCGCGCCAACTCGGCGCTCTCTCGTTCGTTCTCGGCTTTTAAATTAATCATCTCGCCACGTTGCCCCGTTGCACCTCTCATCGTTGCAATGATCTTCACCAATGCCGCATTGGCTCTTCACTATTCGATCTAATAAAATAACGTACGGTAGTTAGAGATAGAGATAGATAGACAGGGCGGACAGTGAAAACGGTCCGTGCCCGGGCATCCAGCCAGCTCGACAGTCAGCCTGCTTATGGGAGCTTTTCTGGTTCCAGCCACCTCCCTTCGTCAAACCCAGCCCGCTCGACCCTATCAAGCCACGAACTCGACGACGGGGATCGATCGATATTACTGCTCCTGCGTCCTACCCTAAACCTTGCTTCCACTCTCTATCTCTCCATGCCTCTCTCACTCTCTCACTCTCTCTCCCTCTCTCTCCCTCTCTCTCTCTCTCTCTCTCTCTCTCTCTCTCTCTATCTCGCTTTCTCTCTTTCTGTTCTTATTCGCATATTTTTTATTCGCTTCTTTTTCTTTTTTCTTTACTTTTCGCTCCCTTCTTACTTCCTTTTTTCTTGGCTTTCGCGTGTGTCAATCGTCGAAATCGATTTACCTCGTTTATCATCGAACGTTCAATATTCGATATTAATATCACGAAAATACTGATCGTATGACAAAATAAATGTCAATTGGTTATCAATTTGGTATTCGTATATTTAGTTAATCTCTTTTTTTTTGTGTTTGTTTTCGTTCTTTATATTCGTACAATTTTCTTTTATATATATATATATATATATATATATATCGTCGACTAACACTTTCACACGATGGTTATCGATCGATCATTTCTCTGTTCCCCATAAATCCGTCACGCCCGGGCTCGCGCTCCCGGGCTCACGCAGTCGCGCGAGCACGAACGTATGCGTCCTTCGCGAACATTGATAGTATTAGTGGGTAAATCCTTTTTAAGACCTTAATACATATATTCCTCGTTCTTTTTTGTTCTTTTCCTACCACACTTTTCTTGTTCTTCTTTCTTTCTCTGTTCTTTTTCGCTTTTTTTTCTTCTCATTTCAAGTTTTCACACGACCCTCGGTGTTACATGGTACACACGGATACACGAACACCCTGACACGGCCATAGATCTGGGACTTAGAGAGAAAGAGAGAGAGAGAGAGAGAGAGAGAGAGAGATAAGGAGTACAAAGAAAGAAAGAGATAGAGATAAAGTGCGAAGCATGAAATGGCAATGTTAGCATTGTTTGAAACTCGGCCGCATCCGAGCAGAAGGACCATCATCTATCGGACATCCTTACTCTCTCTCTCTCTCTCCCTCTCTCTCTCTCTCTCTCTCTCTCACTCTCTCTCCCTCTCTCTCTCTCTCTCTCTCTCTCTCACTCTCTCTCCCTCTCTCTCTCTCTCTCTCTCTCTCTCTCTCTCTTTCTCTCTATCTATCTGTCTTTCTTTTTCTATTTCTCGTTTTAAGACTAACCTCGTATTTTCTCGAACCTTCAAACGACAAGAATTAGTTTTCGATTTTACTTAATTTATTTTTAGTTTCTTTTTTTTATTATGAACATAATTATTTTTCTTTATTTTTTTTTTTACATTGTTATTTTCTATCTTTTATAGAAAAAAAAAATTTTGTTTTCCTTCTCCCCCTCCTCGCTCGCACCCCCGACCCGTTTCTCCCTCCTCCTTTTTTAACATTTCTAGCGATACTTCGCAGATTGTACATTTTTTAAAAACCGACGAATAACATCGTTCCAGGGGTCGATCGATGGAGAACGAACGATCGTTAAAATCTCTCGATTGGGTATCTTCCAAATGATCGATTCCGAATGATCTCGGAGACGCGTTCTAGATCGAGAGAAGAACGACGAACCTCGAAGAATTTAGCATTTTACCAAATCACCGATGTCCTCATCCCCAATCGACGTTTTTGAGAGCCGTTTCTTCTTTTTTTTCTTTTTTTCCTTTCACCTCCTTCGTTTAACGCTCGATAAGTGATTCCTCGTCTCACTCTTTCTTATTTATTTTTTTTTTCTTTCTTATTTCATTTCATTTCATTCCCTTCCTTATTCCATCGCAAATCATCTCGCCTAAGCAATATGGCAAAACGATTCGTTGAATCGTAATGGGGTCATTTGAAAAAAATCGCGGATTCTTTGTTTTATAACGTATAAATTCGTGTTTTTGAAAGAAGAAGAAACAACAACAACAATACCGTCGAATGTTTCAAATGGCCCTCTTGCTTAGTATGATGATGATGATGATGACGACGATGTCGACGATGATAATAATAATAGTGATGATGGTGATGATGACAACGACACGAGATCATCGAAAAGGCAAAAATTTTCCAAAATTGCTTCTGCGTGAATGACGACGCGAGCGAATGCAAGTCTGGGACTTGTAAACGATGCAATATCCCACATCATACCTTGATTCATAACGAAAATGAATCATTAGAACCAGTACCATCAAACGCATACCCTACAAGGCATTTCTCATTTTTCAACGCTCTAACTCACTTTCCCAATCGGAAGTTCAATAATAAGCGCACTTAAAGCAGTATGGACACAGGTGCCACCACCGCGATTTTCTCTATGTCAATAAGATCAACAATTACAGCTAAAGTTGACAGCGTTAACGCAAGTATTAGCAGTACGGAAGAGATGGCATCAAGGTAGAGCAGACGATTATTTTATTTCAAAGAAGACAACACGCTGTCTATGCGACGAACGCTAGACCACGTCATCACGAATCATCCTGGCAAGGACGGCATCGTTTACGTAGCAATGGTCTGCACGGACACGGAAACGCGCGAGCGAGACCGTTGTTAATCAAAGCAGACTAGATGCAGCCCTATGCAACTATTAACAGTTCATAAAATCTATTTCTTACTTGATTAATTCGTGTAATTTATCAATGTAGTTATCTTATAAGTTCAACACATACTAGCTTATAAATCATTTATTATATAACCATACACATTTACGCGTACACGTACCCATATACGCAATCATATTCGAGTCAACGCACATAGTACAAATAATATTACTTCTCATGATATTTAAGTGAATCTGGAACATAACCTGTAATTATTAAAGAGGATATTATTAAATATTATATTTCCAAGATATTGTTACATTATTGCAAATATTTTACTAAATTTCCTTAATAATATTTCGGTGTATATGTCACTAGGATCAGAAGTATTAAAGTTCTTTGATTCTATGGAATATGATGTAGGAATATTTGATGGATTCATGGACTACTAATTGGTACAGTCTCTCTTTCCGCAGCAATGTAACTACAATATGAGAAAAATACAAATTACTTACTGTACATTTGAAGTCTAATAGGTTCAATCGATCCGGATCAGAAGCTGTTATTTTCGTTCAAGGACGGAAGACTAAAGTAACTCAAATTAACCGCAACAAGTTCCAACGATGATATTATCGTTAGGAAAGCGAATTGAACGAAATATTAATTTTACACATTTTTCCATTTCTTTACTTTTATTATTTTCTTTGTTTATAGGAAATAAAACATTGTTACTTTTTACCAGGTAGATCAAACCAATATGTAGCCAAGACGTAATAAGATGTCCAAGTGGTGCAAATACCATCCAAATTAAACCAAGTCTAGCAAGTGTTAATATCGAAGCTCGACCTCCTGCTGGATTATCAATATAATAAGGATGGCATGTATCATGAATCTCCACACCGGTACACAGCATCACCATGGCAGCTGTTTACGAAAAGAAAATATAAAAAATTTCGATATTGTCTTTTTGATTGAAACTTCTTATTAATTTTCCTGAGAACGGATAATAATTAATAAATTTCATATAAATTATATTTCAGCATAAGATTCATTATTTGAAAGATAATATTAATAAAGATAATATTAATACGACATATTGAAGTGCTCGAACATTTTTAAATTATTCTTTCTGAATACTTCATAATTATTCCAATTAAGCGATCTAAACATTGACATTTTAAGACATCGTTAAAAATCATCAACAAATTTTGATTCATTTGACGCGTTACTTTTATTAAAATTACTTTAGAGTCTTCTGAAAATGTTAAAAATGTCCAATTAATTTTACAGTATACTTACGAAGAGAGCTAATTATTTATATAAAAATTTGAATCGACATTCAGTATTTTATTTTTATTAGAAATAAACGAATACCAAATCCTAAACTTTTCATATAACTCAGACGCATGTTCGACTTCTTTTGAAAATACTTTTGTTTCTCGGTTCTCTGTTGAAATTGCATTTACCTGTAAAAAAATTTCTAAATCTTCCGAGGTACATATTTTGAAATCCAGAATATCACATATTAATCGACTTACTATTTCGCCAGTTCGCCATGTTTATCAAAGAATGCAACATTTTAAACAATAATAGACTTGTATACATTTTGACGTTATTTCATTGCCACTCTTTCTCCTGCATGAGAAAGTGTATGAATATAAACAAAGGTAAAAAACTCCTGCAACATGTAAAAATTTTGTTATGATTCAAGAGTATAAAGAAGAAACTATCCTCTATCACTATTGAAGATACATAGAATGTACATACTTCAAAATATATATAATCCCAATTTGTTTTCTTTTGTCTCTAATTTTTATTAAATTACATACTTTATACAATTACGTACTTATAAATTACATACTCCTTACATGGAAAAGCTAACCCAAGAAGCACCCATAAGAAGCGTGCCATTAAAGAGAGGGAACGTCAACACCCAGATGAAACAGATTAAAGAGATACTAGACCGCCACGATGGAACGATAAGGTGTGAGATCTGGGAAGGGTAGGTTCAAGCTATTCGGACCGATTTCGATCTAACCATTGCAGAAACCAGATTACTTATTTCATCGCGACTAACGGGAAGCGGCCGACAATGGTATCACTCTACTCTCTCGGAGTTCGTATCATTATCGGCGGACAACCTACTACGCCAGCTGAAAATAATGTTTCACCGAAGACCTGTTCGCAGCGCAAATATGTTTCGAAGAGCGTAAGTGGAAAGCGACGAAATCCCTCCGACGGACCGAGTACCTCCACCAAAAAGTCATCTTGGGAGACTTTAATAAGAGGAGAAGAAATAGTAAGATACATAATCCATGGTATATCCTGATAAGCGACCTAGATATCTAGATATCCTCCGGCGGGAGGACCGGAAGATTTCGTGGGAAAACGAAATTACAATCGTACAATCGAACGAAGTACGTTTATCTCACCGTGTAACACCGAGGATCGAGTGAAAACTTGAAATAAGAAGACAAAAAAAGCGAAAAAGAACAGAGAGAGAAAGAAGAACAAAAAAAGTGGGGTAGGACAAGACAAAAAGGAACGACGAATATATGTATTAAGGTCTCGTAAAGGATTTTTACACGTTAATACTTCATTGTTCGCGCGAAGGACCCATACGTTGCGCTCACGCGGTCGCGTGAGCCCGGGAGAGCGAGCCCGGGCGTGGCGTATTTGTGGAGGAGGAAAGAAATGACCGATCAATAACCAACGTGCGAAAGTGTTAATCGATGATATGTATACATATGTATATATATATATATATATAAAAGAAAATTGTATGAATATAAAAAAACAAAAAAAAGAGAAAAATTAAATACACGAATAACAAATAGATAACCAATTGACATTTATTTTGTCTTCCGATCAGTATTCTCGTTATATTATTATCGAATATCGAACGTTCGATGATAAACGAGATAAATCGATTTCGACGATTGACATACGCGAATGCCAAGAAAAAAGGAAGAAAGAAGGGAGCGAAAAGAAAAGAAAAAAGAAAAAAATACGAACAAAAAAATAAGCGAAAAATAGAGAGAGAGAGAGAGAGAAAGAGAGAGAACAAAAAGGTGTGGTAGGACGACAACAAATAGAAACGGCGAATATATTTATTAAGGTCTCGAAAAGGATTTACACACTAATACTTTCAATGTACGCGAAGGACGCGTACGTTCGCGCTTGCGCGAGTCTGGAGCCTGGGCGCGGGAGCTCGCGAGCCTGGGTGCCCGGGCGTGACGTATTTGTCGGGGAGCAACGAAATGAACGATCGATAACCAAACGAACGGTCTGCATTTTTTTTCTTTTTTCTTTTTGGGAGAATGAAAGGGAAGATTATGAATCTCGAGAAAACACAACACGATGAGGTACGATACAGTACGACACGGTACCGATCGATATAGCTATCCCCCTCGATAAATAAAGTTCGAGAGTCAGCCTCCCTCTCTCTCTCTCTCTCTCTCTCTCTCTCTCTCTCTCTCTCTCCCTCTCTTTTTATTCTTCTTCGTCACATCGAGCATCCACGTTAACGCGAAATTATTTTTAATCCTTCATATCTCGTGGAAGGACGAGACTATTTAGCGGGTGGCAAACTTTGATCCAACTGGGTTAATATTTTTCGCTGTATTTTATCCCGCATATATATATATATATATATATATATATATATATATATATACATATATATATATGTATATAAAGGATACAAGAACTAATCGTGTGTATTCGTATATGCGCGATGACGAGCCGTTGTAGAAGTGTACGATAAGATGGAAGTTTCGAGAGGACGATGCTTTTAATCGTACGCTTGTTTATCATGCGTATGGATATGATGCCGTGATCGTTAAGACGAACGAGAGAAACGCAAAGCTTCGGTATTACTGTATCATCGAAGTTGTTACTTGTAGTTAATAAACTATTGCCGACTATTGTAACCATTTCTACAAATATCATCCTTGACGATTCAACGATTGCAAGCGAGCGTGTGCTTATGAGAAAAATCGGTCACGAAAAAAAAACACAAGAAAACCCGTCACTTCTTCTTTGCGGGAAAAAAAGAGAGAGAGAGAGAGAGGGAGAGAGAGAGAGAGAGAGAGGGAGAGAGAGTGAGAGAGTGAGAGAGGCATGGAGAGATAGAGAGTGGAAGCAAGGTTTAGGGTAGGACGCAGGAGCAGTAATATCGATCGATCCCCGTCGTCGAGTTCGTGGCTTGATAGGGTCGAGCGGGCTGGGTTTGACGAAGGGAGGTGGCTGGAACCAGAAAAGCTCCCATAAGCAGGCTGACTGTCGAGCTGGCTGGATGCCCGGGCACGGACCGTTTTCACTGTCCGCCCTGTCTATCTATCTCTATCTCTAACTACCGTACGTTATTTTATTAGATCGAATAGTGAAGAGCCAATGCGGCATTGGTGAAGATCATTGCAACGATGAGAGGTGCAACGGGGCAACGTGGCGAGATGATTAATTTAAAAGCCGAGAACGAACGAGAGAGCGCCGAGTTGGCGCGACGAAAGGTAACATTGATCTTACATCACCACAAGGATACGAGTGAAATCATTTTTACGACGACAAAGAATTATATTCATCTTGTTTTTGTTTCCTTGTTAAAAAAAGGCCGATATAGAAGGAGAATTGAACAAAGTCGAGCCATTGGTAGAACAAGCGTCGCACGCTGTTGCTGGTATCAGTTCTGATGCTCTCACCGAAGTGAGATCATTGAGAGCACCACCGGCACCTGTTAGAGACGTCCTTGAGGGCGTTCTCAGACTTATGCGTATCAAGGACACGTCTAGGAATAGTATGAAGACTTTCCTGGCTAAACGTGGCATCAAGGACGATATCAGGTGAGAAATTTATCTGTATTTCTAAGAGAGAAGGAAGTTGTCGGAGACGAACAATTCGTTAATGTTTGCTTTTGTTTGTCTGTTCGTTTCTTTTCTGATCAAAGAACCTGCCAAGTTTGGCAGCCGTCGCGAAATTCGTCAAGGAACGTCCCGATAGTTTCGTTGAGAAATCTGTTAAGAGAGCATCGGATGCTAAGTACTTTACCGCATTGGAATAAGCGGTTTGATTTGGGAAGGCATTGTTGGTCGAGGAGATTGTTGAATTTCTTTCGATTTTGTTGCCATTTATTAGCCCTATTGGGTAGGGCGAGAAGGCAAGATCTCTTGCAAGAGTCACTAAATGGTCACGATGTGGCCTTTTAACTTCGTTAGAAAGTACACAGACGAAGGCAATGGAGATTTCTCTTGCACTAGAAGAAAGCCGGCGTACCCTCGAGGATATTTCTAAGTAAGACTTTAAGAAATCCCTTTAAAATATTCTAAATATATTTATAAAAACTCATTTATTCCGTTTCACTATATAGAGTATGCGCTCCTATAAGTGTTATAATAAAAAGAACAATTTCGAATTTCGAATATTTTTTAGGAGAATGGAGAATCGCGAGGGAGTCGCTAAATTCGCGGCTAACGTTTACAAGGCCATCAAGGGATTGACATTATTGAATCCTTTATACGTATTTTCAACGGAAGCGTTCACGGACATATATCTCGAAGCGGAGAGCTCCAGATCGATAGCCTTTACCAAAGGGATCGAAGAAATGGGCAGGCTGGTTGAAAAGAGGTCTATATTTGATAGATTTTGTTGTAGAAAGAAAAAAACAAAAAGAAAAGAAATAAAAACGATTTGTCTTTATCTTTCGTGCAGATTGATCTCATTAAAGGTGCATCACTGTACAAGGGCGGCATATATAAAACATCGATTGCCTCTTGTACCTTACTTGGTACTATATTTAAATCCAATATCGGAGATCGAGAAAAATCTCTTGTTAGATAGCGATCTAACAAATAACGAGGATAATATAGATTTTCAAGTGCCCGATTGGGTGCCTGATAAACGTCGGCCAGCCTGAAAGTATTGGCCAATTCGATGCATCAGGTAATATATTAACACGATCAACCCGATTTATCGATTTATATATCTGTGTGTGTGTGCGTGCGCGTGCGTGTGTAAACGTATAGATCAAGCCACAGATCTATAATTTTCCTTGTGTTTCATGCTATTGCATCTACGTACATTCATTCTATTGCATCTATGTATATTCATACACATATTTATATATTTATTTATATCGATAACAGGTATCTGCTAAAATGAAACATGTTTGGTTCGAGGATATTGGAAATATATACAACGACAATAGTTTGACACTAATTCAGCGCATACTTATTATCAAAGTCCTACGTCCGGATTATTTGCACACGGCGCTGACGAAATACGTCATCTCACAATTGGGTGAGTTTACAAAATAAACACGTATTACACGTTTGAATTAATCTGAAATTTTTTTTTATTCCATTGAACGACCGGCTCAAATTTTCAGAAAAAATGTCAATGAAATACATTAATAATAATAATGATAATAATAATAATAATAATAATAATAACAATAATAATAATAATAATAATAATAATAATAATAATAATAATAACAATAATAATAATAATAATAATAATAATAATAATAATAATAATAATAATAATAATAATAATAATAATAATAATAATAATAATAATTGTAACAGTAATATTAATAAGAATAAGAATAAGAATAAGGATAAGAAGAAAAATAAAAAGAAGAATAATAATGATATGAATAATTTACAAAGGGGTACGAGATCTGGCGCCACCAGCGTGGTCTTAAAAGAAGATCGCGGACAACGAGAGAACGACTATGCCGATACTTTTGCTATTCTTACGAGGAACTGATTCTGGACCGGAGTTAAAGTCATTGGCCGTGAATCGTGGAACGTCGTTCATCGTCTTCACCGAAGTCTCATTGGGACAAGGACAAGTTATTCAAGCGGAATTAGCATTAGAAGCTGCCTGCAAGTAAGTATTTGTCCTAGATGTAGGACAATCTCGTCAATTAACAAAACAGATCTCGCGTATTACTAATCGGTTTTTATATATTGATCAATTGTAGAAACTAAAGTTGGGTGCTATCGAGCAATTTACAATTGGCCCTGATTTGGCTTCCTCGATTAGAGAGCCTATTGAGGTCGCCAATGTGTACCACCGATAAACAAGCAACCACGAGAATTTAGTTGACCACGGAAGAGTGTAGTGGATTTTATCCTGGCCTACCTGGATTATGTTTGAAATTAGCTTACGAGCCCTTAGAAGGGGTTAAGAGAAATCTAAGAAGAACGTTCCAACAAGTACAACAATTGGATGTTAACGATACCAATGACAATATACCCGGCAAGTTTATGTTGGCGTGGTTGCACTTGACTATACAAGAACGGCGTAAATATGTTCCGCAAGCTTGGAGAAGATCATATAAATGGAACGAGGCCGATTTGGGTGCTGCTTACGCGTTGATAATCGACAATACGATTAATAAAATCGATCATGAGTAAAATTGGGAAATTGGTCGCGGATTGTTGGTCGTCGCAGTTTACGGTGGACGATTGCAGGACGATTACGATACGCGCGCCCTACGTGCGATCATTCGCGACGTATGGTCGAAGGACGTTATCTAGGGTCGTCGTATGTTGGATGACGCGCGATAAATCTACTCGATATATCGGATAACGATCCGTTGAAGATCGCGGAACGTTTGGACGACGATGATTCGCCGAGGGAATATTTCGGTTTACCAAATAACGCTCCCAGAACTTGGGAAAGGATCGGGGCGGAGAGGGTCTTGGCACATCTCTAAGGTAAATTAAACGACATCTAATGCTAATTCCGCTTGCATGACTTGTCCTTGTCCGCTTGCATGACATCACCTTGTCCCAATGAGACTTCACTGACTTTAACTCCGGTCCAGGATCAGTTCCTGGCGATAATAGCAAAAAAAAGAACTAAAAACCTTACAAAGTTCCCGAAGTGAAAGAAAAAATTCGTTTGTTTTCAGATGTGAAGATAAAGGTATCTAGTAAAGATGGCCGAGGTTGGACGAGATCGATGGAGAATAGGATCGAGGAGGATTTGAAGGGAACGTTGAACAGACGTTTGTTGAAATTCGAGGCGTCGTTTAATACGATATCCAACGAAAGGGCGAATGACGCGACACCTATAATGCGTTTCCTCTCCGACGAAATCGAATTTACTCGTCATTTGTTGAATCGCCTGAGACTCTGCCTGCTATCGACAATAATAAGGTTAGTTTACGTTCAAGTTCGACCTTTCTAAATTCTAAGTTGCTTCATCTATCTTAATGAATGAAAATCGATCATTGATCGTAACGTTCGCTTGTCGTTGTAGACGCCCGAGCATTGTTTGAAAGATTGAGAAACTGAATCGAAGGATGCCGTTGCGTTCGTTAATGCATTAATAAGGAGATATCGTATATCGGAATCTACCTGCGACGTAGCTAACAGCTTCCCGTTTCGCGTCGATCTATCGGGCCTCGGTAGGTGGCCGGGTGCATTTCTGCCGGCTTTGAAACAACGTCGAGGATCGTAGGGCCGAACAACAACAACAGTGGAAGGTCTCGATTATTTGCGAGGGACTTCTTATGTCAGGTAAATTAGAACAAAAAGAGAAAATAACAAAAAAAAGAACAACGAAGCAATACGTTGTCACCGACGATCCGGATTTGTATTTACAAATCTGCTTGTTCTTTTTTCGTTTGATCGATCGATCGATCGATCGATCGATCGTACAAGAGTCGATTAAAAGCGAAAAAAAGGAATCGATCGACACTTCTTGTCGACTAACAGGAACGCTGATAAAGGACGGTAGCTTAATCGATGCGAACGACGCAACGATCACGGCCGCGTCAATTTGTCAAATCGCATATCTACCAGAACGATATTCGATCGATAAGGATAACGGAAAAAGAACGTCGCGTCCCAATTACGACAGGGAAACCGACGAGAGCAGGGATTGGCTCGACGTGTCGGTTTATACTGACTCTCAACGTAACGCGTTCGTTTGTTCCCTCCCAGTCGGTTGTCCTCGCGAAAATCGTAACGTTTGGTCGCGACGTAGCGTTGCGATTTATTTAAGAACCGTTTGAATTATTTATCGAAGATATTAAATCTCAATCGACACGATTGCGTTGTTATTCATTTCGATCGATTACGAACGCGAGAAATCTTATATTATATACATATACATATACGTATACATATATATATCCTCCTTAATAATCCATTAACCATATTTCTCCTTGAACGCTTCATTATTATTATTAATTTGAAAGAAATTTCCAAAATGTCGGATGTAGGATGTTTGGAAGCATTTCTGAATGCTTTGTTCGGTTATTTTGTGTCCTTTTTTTATGATGGCAGTGAGGGTGTTATTGTGGGGGGCTGGAGGGCGGAGGGGAATAAAGTAGATTGAAATAGACTATAGAAATAACATGCTCTGTATGTCGAAATTCTCTCATTCGTATGTATGTAGGTGTACATACGATATATATATGGTATGTAATATGGGAGGAAAAATTTTTAATGTTCATTTATACATTCATTTGATCCAAGCAAAGGCACGTACACACACACACACAGACGCACACTCGAAATTACATAAATATATAAGCTAAACGCTGTGATAGTTATTGCAAACACATTTTTTCGTTATCATCGTTTCTTCATTTCTTTCCTTTTTTCTTCTCTTTTCTTCTCCTTCTCTTTTCTTTTCTTATTTTCTTCTTCTCCTCTTTTTTTCTTTTTTTCTTCTTCTTCTTCTCTCTTGTCTATCCTTTTTTTTTCTTCTTCGTATACTATTTTCCCGCAAAAAGGGGAAGACGAAGAAGAAGAAAAAAAAAATGAAAAAAAATAAATAAAAAAGAAGAAGTAGAACGAGAAAACAACAAAAGTATTTCAGAATTTATTGTTTTATCGAACGGGAGGAAAATATGTTTCATATCGAATTTTCCATATTAATCGTAATTATTTTTCCTCCGCTATTAACTGGAACTGTTTTTGACCTAATCGACAAAAAATTCAAACAATTATTAATACCCAAATAAAGAAATAAATATACATATATATATATATATATATATATATATATATATATATTTCGATTTATTTGAAATTTAATTTAAAAAAAAAAGAAAGACTGTTTTGTATACGTTTCCCTTTCTTTTCCGCACGCGTGTTTTTGTAAAACGCTTTCGCGAAATACTTAAGAGATTGAACATAAAAGAAAAACAAAAAATGATTAAACTTGACTTAGAACGACATGAACACAAAGAAACATTGAGAACGATTAAACTCGCATTGAAGATACGCCGCGAGTTCACGATTCTCCGCCAGCAATGCCAATTCCCTCAGTGTATGTCCATGAATGTTCTTCACGGTTAGGTTGGCATCACCGGCAACGAGCATGAAACACGTTGCCCGTTTCTTTCGTTGTGCGGCCTTATGTAGCGCCGTTTGTCCTCTGGAAGATTTTTTACAAAAACAAAAAAAAAATAACCATCAGAAAATATCGAACTTTTGAAATATCTTCTACCTTTTTTCTTTTGAAATATTAATTTGAAAGAAATATAAAAAAAAGAATATATACATGTATGCATGTACGCATATATAGGTACACGCACACGCACACACACACACACACACATTTCACACGCACAAGCAAGCAAACATATCGAAATGAATTAATAGGATACTTACTTGTCGTTATCAACAATGTCGAGGATTGTCGATGGGGCACTGGCAACTAGATATCCAACGATGTTTTTATGACCGTATCTAGCTGCCAGATGCAAAGAGGTTTGTCCGGTCGCGTCGATGGACAAAAGGGAATATCCCTTCCTATGTAGTTCCTTTAGGGCCGGCAAATCGCCGATCTTCGCAGCCTTCAATATACCATCGGACGTCTTTTCGAGTAGGCCGGCATTGAATGTATGGACCTCCGGGCTAAGCCCGAACAACCTGTCTCGTGGACTAGAAAAGAGAAGAGAAAAAGAAAATATTAATAAAAGAAAAAAAAAAGAGAAAACACACAGGGACACAGACAAAAATTACAATCGATGATGGATCGCGATAGAGATTGAAATCCAAATTCGACTGGCGGACTTTAAGAACATTAAACGAGGGGGTTTGAATGAATCGTCAGAGGGGCGGGGGAGGGGGGTTTAAGGTTTAATAGAAAGACCGAATGATTTGTTTATCTTATAAATTGTAACTGGTTTAGTCAAAGCATCTATCATTGAAAGTTTACGAATGACACCTAGGTGTATATATTTCTTTGGAAACGATTTAGACTCTTTATTAAAAAGTGCATGTAACCACCTGCTTTGTGGTAGTGCAACCAATTTGTTAGAGATATCGGATGAAATAATAACCACATCAAATCTCTTCAATATTTTTACTTATAAAAGATCGATCCAAATGAAACTGGCATTTGGAGCATGGTAAATGTGCTCGAGGAAAATTATTTGAAACCTTTTAGACGAGGAATAGATTTACGCGAAGCACATTGGAAAATTAAAATAAAAGATTTAGAAGAAGCAAAAACTAAGAATATTTCTAGCGAAATAGAAGCGGATAAGAAGAATCGAATGAATCGAATCGGCATGGAGGGGGGCTTAACGTTTAATCGAAAGACCGAATGATTCGTTTATCTTATAAATTGTAACGTGTTATTTATTTCTTATTTTTATTTATTTATTTATTTTTTCTCGGTATTGTTTAATAAGTTTTAATGGTAGATGACAGAGAGAGAGAGAGAGAGAGAGAGAGAGAGAGAGAGAGAGAGAGAGAGAGAGAGAGAGAAGAAAATAACGGAACAAAAGAAAAACCTACCCCTATCACTTGTCCTCTTCTATTCTCTAGCACCCCTACAATCCATTACACCCACCCAACCATATTACGTCGTAAAACTAATAAACGTTACTTTTTTGCTTACAGAAACATGGACGAAGGATGAAATGCTCGGCATGCAGGATAGTCGTGCGTACCGTTTGCACGACAAATTTAAATTTTCCTTGCAAAACGACTTTCCGTGATGTTGATGTGCGCTTGTATCGAGAACACACTACGACAAAACATCGCTGGGTACACAGGCGCACCCAGAAAGGAAAATGGAACTCTTGTGCGAAAAGCTTCCAATCGAAGCTCAGTTTCGCATCGAAGGATATTTTGGCAGTACGCTGTAGTTGATGTAAGATTTCCTACCATAACAAGGAGACCTGCTTCAACACGGAGATCATTGAAGAGGATTGTCTACTAGGATTGCACGCCTCCATAATTGTGCCTTCATCTTGGATAGTAAAGTTACCAAGGAAGGGCTGCTTCAAGAGCAGTTTTAAAAAGTCACCAAGAAGAAGAAGTAAGAGCAGCGGCCCTTCCATCGATAAATTGAAAATAATGGATATAGAAAATCCAACAGAAGAACAGCAAGAAAAAAAATATGAGGCACAATCTTGGATTGTTAAACCTATACCGACCGCGACTATTAGACCAGTAATAGTTTTTATCAATCCAAAGTCAGGCGGCAATCAAGGAGCTATATTATTACAAAAATTTCAATGGCTCTTAAATCCTCGGCAGGTCTTCGATCTTACCCAAGGCGGACCGAGAATGGGGTAAGACATAGTAACCTCGATATCTTTTTCTTCCCTTTTCTTTTCTTTTTGCATTTGCATAAACAATCGCTCTCTTTTTTTTTCGTATAACACTTTAATATCGCAATTAAACGCGCGCCTATTTCGTTCGACGATAATATGTACGTATGTGGATGAAATCGTTTCCAAAAAGAAAAAACAAAAGAAGGCAACACGTTTTACACGCTTGCGCACACGACCGCACACACACACACATACCGTCAAGAGGTTGACGTGCGATCGTTGACAAATGATGCTTTTCTTCTATTTATTTAAATTTCTTTTTATTCATTTGAATTTTTCTTTCGATTAAAACGCAGTATATCTGACAAATCATTCAATTTTCTCTGTTCTAGATTGGAACTATTTAAGAAGGTACCAAACTTAAGGGTCTTGGCTTGCGACGGTGACGGTATCGTCGGTTGAGTTCTCTCGATCTTGGATGAAATCGGCGCTCCATCAACACCAGCAGTAGGGGTACTACCACTCGGTACCGGAAACGATTTGGCCAGAGCACTCAGCTGGGGTGGTGGTTACACCGACGAACCGATTGGAAAAATACTATCGAGCATTGGCGAGAGCAAGACCGTACTATTGGACCGATGGCAGTTGGTCGTCGAGAAAAATCCTGACGTACAGAACGACAAAGAGAGCGGAAAGGCCAAGGAAATTCTACCGTTAAACGTCGTCAACAAATATTTCTCCCTTGGCGTGAACGCTCATATAGCCCTCGAGTTCCACGAGGTCAGAGGTAATTTCAATTTTAACGAATATTGTCCGTTTCATTTCGATTGACTCGATTGTATAAAAAAAAAAAAGAAAAGAAGGGAAAATGAAAAAATTACGAACGTTTCTCACTTCGACTTAGGAGAAAGAATGAAATTGTTTTTTTTGTTAGTTTTGGAAGAAAATTAAAAAACTAAAAAATACATTAATATTATCGTCGAACGATATAGTCACGCGTTTAATTACGATATTAAAGTGTTATATGAAAAAAAAAGAGAGCGATTGTTTATGCAAACGCAAAAGGAAAAGAAAAGGAAAGAAAAAGATATCGAGGTTACTATGTCTTACCCCATTCTCGGTCCGCCTTGAGTAAGGTCGAAGACCTGCCGAGGATTTAGAAGCCATTGAAATTTTTGTATTAATTTAGCTCCTTGATTTCCGCCTGACTTTGGATTAATGAAAACTATTACTGGTCTAACAGCCACGGTCGGTATAGGCTTAATTATCCAAGATTGTGCCTCATCTTTTCTTTCTTGTTGTTCTTCTATTGGATTTTCTGTATCAATTATTTTCAATTTATCGATGGAAGAGCCGCTGCTCTTACTTTTTCTTCTTGGTGATTTTTTATGACTACTCTTGAAGCAGCCCTTCCTTGGTAGTTTTATTATCCAAGATGAAGGCACAATTATAGAGACGTGCAATCCCAGTAGGCAATCCTCTTCAATGATCTTCGTGTTGAAGCAGGTCTCCTTGTTGTGGTAGGCGATTTTACACCAACTGCAGCTTACTGCCAAAATTTCGTTCGATGCGAAACTGAGTTTCGATTAGAAGCTTTTCGCACAAGAATTACATTTTCCTTTCTGGGTACGCCTGTGTACCCAGTGATGCTTTGTTGCCGTATGTTCTCGATATAAACGAACATCAACATCACGGAAAGTAGTCTTACAAGGAAAATTTATAATTGTCGTGCAAACGGTATGCACGACTATTCTGCATGCCGAGTATTTCATCCTTGGTCCATGTTTCTGTAAGCAAAAAGTACCGTTTATTAGTTTTACGACGTAATATGGTTAGATGGGTGTAATGGAGTGTAAGGGTGTTAGAGAATAGAAGAAGACAAGTGATAGGGGTAGGTTTTTCTTTTGTTCCGTTATTTTCTTCTCTCTCTCTCTCTCTCTCTCTCTCTCTCTCTCTCTCTCTTTCTCTCTCTCTCTCTTTCTCTTTCTCTCTCTCTCTCTCTCTCTCTCTCTCTCTTTAAATCGCATCAACGAAGAGTGCTGGAGGGAGAGAGAGGAAAAGAAAATAAAAGAGAATAAAAAAATAGAAACCCCGTAATTGTATGTCACTTTTAACGTTAAAATCGGTTTCATCTGTTTGGAAATTTAAACTTGTGCGATGACGATTCGTGTTCGTTCATACGGGATTTCGTAAAAAAAAGAGAGAGGTAGAAAAAAGAAAAAGAAATAGGAAGAAAAGAAAATACGGAAGAAATAAAAAATACACGTTTCTATTTTACGATAGGAACTGTTTCGCATTTCTGTTTCTTTTTTTTAACATATAAGAGATAAGTAGTTATATATATGTGTATATATATTCATATATATATATATGTAATACATGGATATGTCACGTCGAATAATTTGTTTATCGATGATGTTTCACTCTGTTATTAAATATTATATTATATGTAATACCAGTATGCGATGTGTGTGCTTATGATAGAACGATGTAAAGCAGAAATAAATTAATAAATAAAGAAAGAAATAAATAAAGGTGTAAATTATTGGTAAAGAAAACCTTATATTTATAAATTAATTAATTAATTAAATAATTAATTAATTAAATAATTAATTAATCAATTGATTGATTGATTGATTGATTGATTGATTAATAAATAAATAAATAAATAAATAAATAAATAAATAAATAAATATAGAAAGGAAGGAGGAAAAAATGAAAAAAAAAGACGAGCGATTAAAAAGAGACGAAGAACAGGACTTTTAAATAAATAAATAAATAAAAAAATTAATAAATAAATATCTAAATAAAAAATGCGCAATACCCTCACATCTATTTAATACACTACGTATACCAAACGATTAATACGACGATCGTGGATTATAACGACAACAGCAACATCGTACGAAGTATATATTTTTATGTTGAGAGATATTCTTACAATCTTTCATTTCAATTTCCGTCTTCCGTCAATTCGTCCAATCAACTACGACGGCATATTAATTCGCTCGTCGTATTAATTGATGACTAAAAAAATTGATTGACAATTGATTGACAAAAAATTAACATAAATTCGTTCGATTTAATCGAACGAAAAGGAATATTTGTGAACTGGACTACCAACGACGGTGTGCATCGCATGCGGCTACCGAAACGTAAGTAAAAATTAAGTCCTTATTAACACACTGCTACTACACATTAACAATCGACAATAACAATCGACATTCGACAAACTACAAACGATCGAACAACCAACCATCCAACATTTGGAAACATGTCACAAACTCATATTTGCGTAAGAAAGGAGTGTTCCATTTCTCGAAATAAATACACTCAGCAATGAGTGTTCCATAAGAATGAATTCCCTGCTACCCGCAAGAGGCAGCTAAAGAGAGAGAGAGAGAGAGAGAGAGAGAGAGTGAGAGAGAGAGGGGGAGAGAGAGGATGTCGTTGCAAGATAAATTTACGTTCAACGTTTCCTATTGAGATGAGAAATGAGTGATGAGAGGAAGGAAAAGAACTCTCTCTCACTCTCTTTCTCGTTTTGAGAATCAATAGGAACTAAATGATCACTCCATTTCTATTTTTCTTTTGTAGATATCAATGTACCACCACAAACATGGAGAGAACATTTTAAAACGATGGTTTCAAACTCGTTTACGTCGATAAGTATTCAAAGATTTTCTATCTTTATCGTCGTCTATCTCTTTCTCTCTCTCTCTCTCCCTCTCTCTCCCTCTCTCTCTCTCTCTATATATATATATATATATATATATATATATATATATATATTTATCTATATCTCTATCACTTTCTCTTTGCCATGATTACTATCCCGAGTTGTGTAATTCTAAATTCGGCTTAGACGCGCTCTTAGTAATCAATTTGCAAATTACGATATTTCATTGACGAGAGATACAGAGATTGAAACACAAAGTGAGAGGGAGAGAGATAGAGAGAGAGAGAGAGATACTTAAAGATAGATAGAAACTTAGAGAAAGAGATGGAGATGATATTACAGACAGGGTACAACCTTACTATCGTAATATACATTACATATACATACATTACTAATTTATCCATCTCTCGTACCAACAGTTGGAGTTTAGATTATTAGTTCGAATGATTTGTAATAAATTGAAATCAAAGTGATGTATAAGTTGAGCAGGGCTAGTGCAAAGTAAAGTAACGTAAAGTAAAGTGAATTGAAGTGAAGTAGAGATATAATAATAATAATAATAATATAATAATAATAATAATATAATAATAATAATAATAATAATAATAATAATAATAATAATAATAATAATAATAATAATAATAATAATAATAATAATATATTAATAATAATAAACTCGAGTTACTCATGTAGGTTTACGTATGTTTCACTTCTGAATATACTCGCGTAACATTAAAATAATAACGTGTATCGTATACGTTCGTCCGATCGATATTGATAGCGAAATATAATAATAATAATAATAATAATAATAATAATAATAATAATAATAATAATAATAATAATAATGATGATGATGTCGTAACATTTCTGTCGTGAGAGTCAAAAGGAAGGGAGATAAACGAAGTCAAAGAAAAGAAAAAAGAATAAAGAAAAATTAAATAAATCAATCGATCGACGGACGATCGTTCCTTTGTTCGTTGGATCGATCTATTCAAAGAAATAATAATATCGATTGTTTTATCGATAGTTCGAGTATGTCCTATCGATAGTCGATACTTTTGTTTCTATATAACATCGTCAATTATTTTTTTTCTTCTCTTTTCCTTTTTCATTCTTTGCTGTTGTTGTTTCTTTTCTTTTCGTTCTTATTATCTTCTTCCTCTTCTTTCGTTGGAATAAATTATTTGATTTCCTTTTTGTTTTCGTTCTTCTTTTTTATTCTTTTTTCTTTTTTTTTTTTTTCTTTTTGGTTTATAAGAATTTAAATTCAGCCTTTAATCTCGTTCACAGCAAAAATTCAGGTATGCCGATTTGCTCAAACGAAATTACGTAAACGTATTCGGAATTCGTATCACATCACAATTTCTTCATCATCCTTTCTTTCTTTTTTTTTTCTTTTTAATTATCAGCGAAAGAAGGAAGAAAGAACAAGAATTTTGCACATTTATGTACGTGGTATCCGAGAAATTCTATACAACTACCACCACCCTCTACTACACCAAACCCACCCCCTCTATAACATTTTATCAAAGGTTAGGAAATTTTCAACGAAACTTGAACACAATTTTTAGCATAACCATTGAAGTTATTAACTCGTATTACGTCAACGAAAAGAATTTATTTCGGAATACCGAAGATCATCCCCCGTTGTAGTACTTCACATATCGTTAATCTATCGTAAAGAAACACATTTATGTATTTATTTCTTTTTTTTTTTTTAACAATATCTTTCTAATAAACGTGTGCTTTGGTAAGGGATCGTTCGATTTTTTTTTCTTTTTTTGCATTTTTTGTTTCTTTGATTAAAACCATGGTTAAAACGATTTGACCCGGTATCGTTTTAACCATCGCAACAGTCTTAAGTCACACATGTGTATCGTTGTATATAAAGAATATGTCACAAGGTAATTAATATTCCCCCCTCCAACCACCACCACCGGCACCACCATTATCACAACCACCCATTGACAAACATGTCTTTCTTTCTCTTCCTATTTCGCGTTCTCTTTCATTCACTCTTGCCAATTTAAAATACAAATGCGAAAACACCCCTCGAGGTAAGTGAGTGAGAGAGAGAGAGAGAGAGACAAAAAGAGGAAAAAAGCCTTGTGTACTTTTCGTGCACTATATATATATATATATATATGTATATATATATATATATATATATATATATATATATATATATATATTATAGAGGTGTGTGTATTTAGGTATGTACACGTGTATACGTACACAGATATAATTCTTTTTCTATTTTTTTTCTCTTTCACGACAATGACACGATGCCCGTTGCAAAAGGAACGAGTTTATGGGGAGATAAAGGAAGAAGAAAAGAAAAAAGAAAGAAAGAAAAGGTCAGGTTTTCCTAACATTTTTTTTCTTCTTTCTCTTTCACTTCCTCTTGTTTTTCCCTTCTTTTACATTAAAGTCACTCGCGATACACTTTTAGTACATACATATAATATATACACACACACATATATATATATATATATATATATATATATATATATATATATATAAATCATTTAAAAGCGCTCCGGATCGTTGAAATTATATTCACATTCGTTTGCGACACAAAATCAATTTCTTTGTTAATTAATAGGAGCACACGAGCATTTAATTCGAAAACGATATAGGGCATTTAATTACTCGAGAAGAACGAAACAAGGAAAAAGAAAAGTTTTAAAAATTATTAAAAAAGAAAAAGAAAAGAGAAAAACCAACAATGACAAACCGTTCGTTCCTTTCTCGACCCGATCGCGATTTCACAATTGATCGATAATTTCAGGCGAATGGATGAATCAAAAAGAAAGAAAAACTAAAGAAAAACGAATGAATAAATAAATAAAAGAATAGAAGTACGTCGAACGAATGATAGAGATAAGAAGTACGTCGGATGAATGAAGAAAAAAAATAAAAGGAAGGAAAGAAGGGACGGGAGAAAAAATTGAAAAAAAGAAATAGAAAAAGAAGGTTATAGGAAAACAATTCCTCGCAAATATAAAAGATATATTATGGTAAAGCCCCGTGGTGTGTGTTTTGTATAGTATGTACAATAACTACGGATCGACTCGGTACATATGAAGCAATGGTGTGACACGTAACACGTAAATATACTTGTAAGAGTATTCTTTAGATTCGAATCGTTGAAAAATAATTGTCCTTGACCTCGCAAACAAATCTCTAAATCTTGTTTCATAACGAGGACTCTGTTTTTCTGTATTTACTATTTATACGAAACGGCTAGAAATTTACGTCATTGTTAAAAAACAAAAAAGATAAATAAAAAAAAAAGCATTAAAGGAAAGGGTGGGAAGAAAGATAAATGATCTGTAATATGCGTGTGTGTCTGTGTGTGTATGTGTATGTGTTTGACGTGTGTGCGTGCGTGTGCGTGTGTGCGCTCAGAGAACACGTCTGCGTTCCCGTATAAATCTGATTGGTATTATTTTCGACGATTGACCGTCACGAATGTGTTAGTTGGCTTTAAACTAGGAAAACTTACATTTTCAATGATACCTCATTATTCGCGCCTATATACTACAACACCACTACGATATATAATCCGTTTCTTTTTCTCCTCATACGTGTGTGCGTATGTATATATATTACGTATTATTATTATTACCATTATTATTATTATTATTATTATTATTATTATTATTATTATTATTATTATTATTATTATTATTATAATTATTATTATTATTAATACTGTTGTAATAATAATAATAATAATTATTATTATTATATTATATTATTATATTATATTATATTATATTATATTAGGGTATCCTAGACAAGAAAAAGCTGGAGGTGAATGTGGAGAAGACGAAGGTGATGAGATTCAGAAAGGGGGGGGGGGGGAGAATGGCGGAGGTGAAGTGTAGATGGAAGGGAAAGAGAATCGAGGAGGTGAGGGAATTCACATACTTAGGGTATAGAATGCAGAGGAATGGGAATCAGGAGGCGCATGTGAGGGAAAGAATCAGGAAGGCGGGGGCATTGGTTAGGCAGGTTTGGGGAATAGGGAAAAGAAGGTTTGCAGGGGATTGGGAGAGGAGAATATGGCTGTATGAGAGATTGGTAGGGACGGTGATGGAGTATGGAGCGGAGATATGGGGGTGGAGGGAGCGGAAGGAAGTGGAAGCGATGCAGGAGAGGTGGATAAGGTGGACACTGGGGGTAGACTGGTGTACTCCGGGTTATTTGATAAGGGAGGAGATAAAAAAGAACAAATTTAGGATAGGGACTGGGAGAAGGGCGGTGAATTTTGGGAGGAAATTGGAAGTGGGAAGGGGTGGGGTACTGGCGAGAAAATGCTGGGAGGAAATGAAGAGGAGGATAGCGGAGGGAAAGGGGTTATTGGGATGGGAGGAGGAGAGAAGGGAATTCTGGGAAGAGAGGGGCAATGATGTAAAGGAAATGGTGGAAAGGAGAAGGGAGGGGCAGGGAGTGTATGATGGTTGGGAACAAAGGGACAGGGAGTTGCAGAGGGAGGAAAGAGAGGAAAGGATTAGAGGGGGAGGTATAATTGGTGGTATAAGGAGGTGGGTGGAGAAGAAGTGCCTGAGTATCTGAGGAAGGCATGGGGGGAGAGTAGGTGGAGGAGGGTGGTGAGATTCAGGCTGAATAATGAGATGAGAGGGGCAAGGTACTGGGAGGCGGAGGAGAAGAGGAGGTGTAGGATGTGTGGGGAGAGTGAGGAAACGTGGGAGCATGTGTTGGGAGAATGTAGGATAAAGGAGGATGGGGAGAGTTGGCGGGGAAAAATGACGGAGGTGTTGGGGCAAGGAGGGGAAGGTGAGTGGTGGATGAGGGAGCTGGAAAAGAACAGAGGGGTGGAAAGTATGAGGGAGAACGGGGGAAGGGAAGAATGGGAGTGTGAATCGGAGAGGAGGTGAATGTATGCATGTGTGTGGAACCGGAAGCCCATGGTCAGGGAACTAGAGCTCTCTCTCTCTCTAGGATAGTAAATTTAGTTTAGCGATAAAATTATTAGTTGTTAAATTAGGTTAAGTTGTTATTTGACTAATAGATTATATTAAGTCGACTAGTAAGTAAGATAGTTTTAAGTTAGTCATAAAGTAGATTTAGATAGATGTAAGTGGGTGTAAATATGGTCATGGTTGTGGAGGCAAGGGGGGGTGAGGAGGAGATTGTAAAAGGATTGTAAGAGGTTTGGGTACGCTCCTCGGAAAAGCGCCTTCAAACCCCAAGGGGAAGAATAAAATATCTATCTATCTATCTATTATATTATATTATATTATATTATATTATATTATATTATATTATATTATATTATATTACATTATATTATATTTATATTATGTATTTATTTTATAAACTCTTTCGACGAGTAGAAAGAAGATCCGAAGTTTTTATCGCGCATTTATACGCTATAGCGTATCATCGATTGGTTTTCGGGCAGCCTCGTTTATTTGTACAACGAAAA